>WTSP01020895.1:40799-54096 GCA_025331215.1 Actenoides lindsayi | reverse complement strand
CAGGGGAGGTTGGCCAGGGCTCTGAGCACCCTGCTCTGGGTGCAGATGGCCCTGCTCCCTGCAGGGGGGTTGGACCAGGTGACCTTTAAAGGTCCCTTCCAACCCAAACCATTCTATAAGTCTATGATTCTGTGTTCTCTCTTTTGCCTTTATCAACACTAGTATGCGCCTTGTAACTCCCTGCCCTTCTATGTTGCTGCATTCTGCCCCTTTTCTTCACACCCAGTTTCAAATTTGACTATTTTCAGTAACAGCACATCCCATGCAAATGCTGTGTCCGTTCTATTTGCTCCCTATTCAGGTAGTTAAGGAACATTTTAAAACTCAAATCTCAGCACAGACCTTTGGGGAACTCTACTGGCAACCAGTTTCATTTATTCCTGCTCTTTATTCCTCTCCTTTAACTATGATATGCTGCCACTTATGCCAAGGCAGCCAGTTCTTGAGGAGCTCCTAATGCGAGATCATGCAGGATGCATTTGGGAAATCCATGTATGGTGTATCAAGCTGGATCACCCCTCTCTACATGCTTGTCAGTAACTTTGAAGAGGTCAGGTGACTGTCTGAAGCATTTCTTCCCTCTGTACATCCATGACTACTAATTTATTATGCACTACAGCTTTTTCCGGTTTTCCCAGTGCAAAAGTCAGACTTACTGCTCTGTGTTTCCCCAGGTTCCCCAGGAGTTTGCTTTAAAAATTAGCATTTCACCTGCCACCTCCAATTCCTTTGGCACTGAGGCCAGTTTGAGCGATAGGTTATGAGCCACAGCTCAGCAATTTCATATCTGAGCTCCTTTACAGTGCTTGTGCGAATACCAGCTGGTCCTGACAGTTTGTCATTATTCACTTTATTGGTTCAGTCTAAAATCCCCCTTCCTGACACTTCAGTCCGTGGTTGTTCCTCTGACTTTTCTCTCCCACCACCCAAAGGTCCCAGTGAAGGACTCTCTCTGTATTCCAGTGCAAAGAACTAACAGGGATTTTCTGCTGTCACCTCACCTTAATGAGCACTTCTCCAAACTTTGGTCACCTGTTGGCTCCTCCAGCTCTTCGGCAGTTTTCTTGATGGCCTCTCCTTATCTGGACTATTAGCTGCTGAAGGACTGAGCAGAACTGAAGATTATAGAAGGCTTTGCCTTTTTCTGCTTTTTTTGCCATGTGACCCCGAGTGCCTAGACAAATAATAGGATGTCCCAGTGAGGAGCTGTATGAGAATAGCTCCTTCAAGCTGGCCTTTGCAGCCATCTGGGACACCCTCAATCAGCCACACATGAAAGAAGCAGGCTATATCATCTGCCTAGGTTTCCTACCAGTCCCTGATGACCAGGCTTGGAAATGAAGCATATGGCAGGCAAGAACTTTTTAAAGAGTTTAAGGAGTGGTATGTAGTTGTCTTTTAGTTTTGAGTTTTTTTCCTCATAAATTCAAATAAACCTTGGGGGTAAAATGTAATCTCTCCCCTAATGCTACCTCTTCCTACGGATGACCCTCCTGGGACCAGTTCCTTCTAGCAGAGTCTGGAGTTACCTACAAATCCAAAGCAGACATTTTCCCAGCCTCAAAAGAGTGGGTATGTCTCATTCAGAACCAGCTTGGCTGAGAGACCCTGAGGAGGGGACTGAAATGGGTGTACAACTTTTAAGCACTCTATATACAACCCGATCTCCATGATGCCACAGCGTGATTTGCCCTCCTCTCCATCATGGTATTTCTAAAAATGACCAAAGTCCTTCAAAGCCTAGGAAAACCTCTCCCTTCCACCAGACTGAATTTAAAACATACCTCTGAGCTCTTTTTCTACACAGGACCGTGCCTTTCTGGTGCACAACAGTCTGTAACCACAAAATAAATTAGAGAAGCTTTCTGCACCTGTTTTTGAGCACTGAGGAGAAATGACCACTGCTCACTGCTTGCCTTGACGGTGATTTTGTGCTCTGTTCCACATGAGGCCCTCTGCCCTGGGTGCTGAGCACACTATGCAAACTCCTAGAATAAAAGGTTTGGACTGGCAGGAGCAGGGAGCTGCAAGAGCCTCACCATACTGACATCACATGGGTAGCCATTACTCAGGCTTCTCATGAATGTCTAATGAAGAGAAATGCTTAACTGGAAAGAAACCACCTGGACTATTAAAGACACTGTCCTGAGCCTTCAGCTGCTCCATTTCCAAGGAGACTGACAGGGTGAGTGGGTTGTAGCTGGTACAGAAGGGGAGAATCTCCCCATCTTGTGATCTCACACATGCACACATATTCATACTCGCACACACACAGGCTTTCTGGATATGCTTGATCAGCAAAGCAAGGAGCTGGTGGAAGTCCCCGTGGCACACAGGAAGCATCATGATGATGTGCATGTACCAGGATGGTGTCAGTGGAAACCACAGTCTGAAAGTCCAGCCATAAAAGCTGTATGTAACCCTTTCTCAGGCAGAGACACAAAACAAGGGCGTATTTTGCAGTGGCTCTGAATAGCTACTGAACAATGCCTTGGCCAAAAGCAGCTCTAGCTGTCCACACAGGTCACACGTGTTCTGTAACGGAGCTGAAGCAAAATATCCTAACACCAGGGAACTGAGCTGTGAAATAGCCTCAGCTGCAGGCTTCAGAGCATTTGCCACCCTGTGGGTAAACACAGCTTGTTGTCTTTCTTGACTTTGACCCAGAAGGGAAAGAAGGGTCTTTTGGTGAGGGACAAAGGGATCTTTGCAGAATGGTGTTGAAGAACATGTGCCTCAGTGGTCAGTGCATTCCACCTCCTGGGTTTCCAGAGACATGGCTTTTGCTGCCACATCCATTTGTTTGTGGGGATAAACTTCCCTTCCTGAGTTATGCACCACCACCACCTCCCCCCGCAGCATTTATTCCTCTGGACAAATTTGCCATCCCTGGCTTAATAAAAGAAACAGACAGAGCGTTAAATGCAGCCCCAGCAGCATGAGAACCTCCACACAAATTCCAAAATGTCACTTTGGAAGTTAGCACTTCATCTTTTTTAGCTGCGAAGGGTAAAGATCCTCCTCAATGCAAATTAGCACTGCAGCAAAGATGCCAAACCTTCTTTTCCTCCCCCAGTCATGGTAAGATTCAAGATTGCCGCATGATTAAGCCCTGGCAGCTTTCCCTCCCCTCCTTTTTCTAAAACAAACATTAAATTATGAAAATAAATGTAAAAAATCCCTTATGCTACTGAAATCTGGATATTATGGATCAAATGGACCGAAGTCAGAATATAGAAAATCAAAAGGTTAGAGAGAAATATCAGCTCTTCATCCTTCATTTCACAGACTTTAAATCAGTATTAAATGATTGCATTAAGAAGGCAGAATATTAGAGAGGGAATTGGCTGAAATTTTGTAGGAAATCTTTTAGTCACTGAAAATGCAAATGTGTTAACAACAAAATGTTTTGCAAATCCAGATTTGTTTTGCAGCTTGTGCATTTATTAAAGACACTTGGGCAATGTCATATTCTTCGGTTTCCAATCATTGTGCTTTTTATAGTTCGAGGTTAATTTAAAAAAAAAAAAAAAAGGGAAAAAAAAGTGTTCCAATTTTAAATTGAAATGCTTATGGTTTGTCAAACAAATTTTCACTTTACCCCCAAGAAATTCTTCTTTGAGTTTTTGGTTTTCAAAAAATTTCAGTTTCAGTTTTGCTTTAGCTTGGAATCAAACTCTCTGATTCTATGAAAAAAACATAAGCTAGGACAGAGTTAAAGTTTTCACCAAAAGCTCTCCTTTTGTACTTTCTAGCTCTGCAATTTGCATCCTAACTTTGGGGAGCTTTTGACTTTTATTGTTACAATCTATTTTAGTAAATATTTAGTCAGCATATTAGTCAGAATCTCTTTTTCTTCCTTTCTCCTTCCTTTCAAGTGCAAAGTCCTTTCGTGATGAAGTCTGCAGTAGTCAGTGCTGGGAACTAAAGGACACGTGTAGGGACATTGTCCATACTCAGCTACTTAGTCCTGTTAAAAGCCTTTGCCACACTGGAAAATTGTCATGTTTAATATTCCATCGTATGCTACCGATGGGCCAAGTGTCAGTTGTACACTGTTCTCACTAAATTCCCAGCATGCTAGTGCTTTCTTAATGGTCATGTTGCTGTCCTCCCTCCCCAAATGCACATGTGCCTGGAGATGCTTGTGATGGACCAGTGCTCCACTGGGATGTCCTTGATGACCCTGCTTTTGAAATTTGTGCATGCAAAGGGAAGTCCCAGTGGAAAATGAGAGAAACCAGAGGTCTTTAAGAATGAAGACAAATAGGTTTAGTGCTGAAGGACGTGGAAGAGGCTGGTGATCCAAAAACACATGGAAACGCTATACTGTGTGCTATACACTGATGGACACCACTACAACCAGTCTATAGTCCGTGCAAGGAGGCCAATGGACATCACCACTGGCACTGCTCACTGCATTCCTGTCTCCATTTGAGTCTCAAGACAAGCCCACATGACACACAGACCAGGATTAGCCCCTTTCCCCCTCCCTTCCAGGGGAGCATAAAAAGGGGAATAAGGAAAAAGCAAAATGCCTCATCCAAGATTGGAAGTCAAGGCTATAACAAATGTAATGGATAACAGGAGAAAAACAGAAGGAATATTAAAGACAGGAGGATATAGAGCTCTATCCAAAACCTGCTCTTGGGTGGAGATGGATTGCCCAGTGCATGTGGACTCAGGGCCAGCCCTGCTGAGATGCCATCGTAGTGACCAGAGCCCAGGAAGGAAGAGCCCCCCGACCTTGTTCTGTGGAGTGTGGCAGGAAAGGGGAGAGAATAACAGCTGACTTCTGACCCCTCAGGGTCCTGGGGTTTCCACCTGTCCCCCCACTCAGTCTGTTCACCCTTAAACCACAACACTCCCTCACTTCTGTCTCACCAGCAGCCTAGCATCTAGGGTAGGGAGAAGAGATCTCAGACTGTGGAAGACAGCCCCCAAGCAGATGCCTTCACAGCACAATAGTTCCATCTCTTCTCATAAGATTTCCATCACACAGAAGGGTAAAAGAGTGTTCCCATTTCCTGGGCAGAAGATAATGAGAAGAGAAGAAAAGGCAGAGAGTAATACATGATTGGGTAAGCAAATCTTCTGGAGATAGTCCTACATTTATTGTGAGAAGAGGCTAAAGCAAATATTTCCCTTTCCCAGGAGCAGACAACCTTAATCATGCTGCCAATGCTCCTGATGAACTAGGGCTTCCAGGCAGAAAACCTATCAGTCACAGTTGAGACTCAGTGAATCGGACACTAAGTGGCAGAGGAAGACGAGGAGCTTTCAAACCATGCCCAGAAATGGGATGTGTTTGAGGACTGCACTTGTCCAGTGCCTTTGTTACGAGTGCCCAACTCCTCTGTTGGCCTCAACTTCAGTTTGCAGAGCAGAGACCAAAGCACAGCCTGTGGGAAGGTGAATTTCTGACCTGTATGGATGGCCACTATGGGCATCTGCCCATAACAAGGTTCTCCCCTCTAGTGTTATCCAGCTATGCTCACTACTTCTTTCTTTTCTCCTTTTCCAAACTGAGTACAGCAGTTCTTAAAAATGCCAGAGCATTTGGTGAGGAGGGCACAGTCCCAGTGCTGCAACTGACCATGATGGCCATGTCTTAGAGCTGGGGAAGCATCAGAAAGCACAACGGAAATCCATTAATTGCACTAGCCAAGAAAAAATCTGCAGCTTTTTCCAAATGAGAATGCTGGAGTCCTGAGGAGATGCCAGTACAAAGCCAAAGTGAGCGTACATGAAGCTGGAATAGCTGCTGTCTGTGCTCAGAAGTGTAGCACCCAGTATGTGTGGTGGTGAACTGTACCCCTCACCCTTCAACCCAGAGGTAAGGCAGTGCTCTTCCAGTCCTGCACCCAGTGTTTCAGGAATAAAACTGGAAACTAGGGAAGGAGCAAGGGAAGGAGAAATTTATCAGCCCAAATTCATACTTCCACAGTCTAGACACATGCAGCCAAGCTAGAGAAAAAATACAATTCAGCATGCAAGTCACTGCTTTTACCTACTTAGATATCTCCCTGATAGCAAGATTGATGGATTTCTGGCAGAGATGATTTCTCACTGTTGACCATAATGGGACTCCAGATGATTACTCAGATGGAGACATCTCTGCTCTGCATCAGTGTTCAGGCAGATGAATTCTGCTAGGGTCCCAATCACCCATATGCCAGGAGGGAGCACTCTGCCTCACATGCTGCATGGCTCAGAATATTAGAGGTGTTCAGGAGGATAAGGTGCTGTCCTTCTTGCCCCACAGCCCAGTGCAGGTTGTCCATCCAGCCTATAGCGCTCTCTCTCATCACAGGAGTTCTGAGTTCCCATCTCAGACCCAGTGCAAGCTAGATGAGCAGCTATGGAGTAAACCTTCCCCCTCCTCTAAATCAGATTGAAAACAAGTCCTCCAAGATAGACCAATTCGCTATTTGTCAGAGGAAGTGTTTCATTTGGCATTTCAAGCCAATGTGAACTTTTTCACTTTACCAAGAACTCTGTAAAGTTGTGGGTTTGGGTCAACCTCAAACAATTATTTTTTTCTGGATCACCGGCCAAATCAAGGAAACAATTACTTGCATATCTCTGCTCATGACAATCAGACATAGCAGTCTTGCCCTCCATTTGCAAAAACAGCAGAAGTAGGTGAAAGATCTGAGCCATCAGTAACATACACACAACGTTGCCAGCTCCTGCCTTCCAGGGCCCAGAAAAACAAGTTATTTTACAGGAAGCAGTAAAGTTAATTATTTCTTGAGCTCCTTTCCCTGGAGCAGTGAGGGAGGGATGGGGATGTGATTCAGAGAACGCACGTGGCTTGGAGATTCACGGAAAAGTCTGTTTTGATGCAGAGGTTAGCAAAGAAAAATGAAATGCAAGCAAAACCACACGTCACAGCCATTATTGATGTTTCTAGGAAAGTGTGTGTAACCCTCAGAGTAAGCATGAGCTGAATGAGAGCCCAACACCTCTCTCAAAGGCTGTTCCCAATTAGACTTATTACAGAGTTGATCTAATAGTGACTGATTCTGGCCCAAAGCCGTTGATGATTAAATATTTGCAGTTTCTTAGAGTCATCCTGGTGATTTTTTATTTTTTTTTTAGTATATGCAATAGAGGACAACCCTACTCTTGTTGCTCTCATTTCTTTTAATGAATTAGTGAATGTATCTCAGATAAATTCAGAAAACAGGAAGCAAATGCATTGCGAGTTCAGTGCAGTAGCAAAAATGCTTCCCAAGCCACTAGCTGCAGGTTCACCTCTTCTTTAGAGCAAAACTTAGATCCCTCCTTAGCGCAAGGGGGTTCAAACTGCAGACAGCAGAGAGAATGCACCGTGTCTGTTCAAGCTGCCTATTACAAAGTAAAGTGTGTTTTCCTGCTCACTGGTCATTCTTGGGTTCATTACCATTGTAGTTTTCACTATATCCTCGGTTGTCTTTGGTGCCATTTTCTCCTCCATGGAAAGGGACAATTTGTGGAAGTAAATTACCTCTTGGAAGGATGGGACTGACACCAGCAATCTTGATCTTCATTTGCTTTTGTCTTTTATATCTAGGATCAGGAACTAAATTCTCATGGCTTATGAAATGATGCACAGCAGGCTGTCCCGTGGGCAGGGAAGATTTGGGACTCTGGATAAGAGAAGTACAACCATACGGGCTGGCCTGACATCCCACGCAGCTTGATCTTGCTATTTCTGCCTGAAACGTGAACTTACAGCTTAGCATTTCATCCTTCTTTGATCACGTTGAAGGATTAGGATCCACTAAAGCAACACCCAAGGATACGTGGGTGTTGGACATGCCTCTGGGTGTAATGTAATACAGGAGCGCACATCCAAAATTCCAGTCCTAAAATGCCATCTCAGGCTGCTGCCTAAAAAACCTGCTGCCTTGCACTTTGTGCAGCCACAGGGCTCTGGATTGCTATGCCAGATCCAGCCCTTCCAGCCTGGACCCCACAGAGCACAGCTTCAGCATGTCTAATTTTTCAGTGGTTCTAACAAAAAGTCCAGCACTTCTTAAATAATGAGCATTATCATCAATTGCAGTCTGTGCGTCATTTCCAGACGCAGCCTTCCATGCCTGCAATTTCCTACCACTGGGTCTTGATCTGCCCTTATCTGCAAAATTAGACACTGTTTTGCTATCAGTAATCTGCACCCTACGGGTGGATTTTTATGCTATGACTATTATTCATAAACTTCACTTTAATAAACTGAAAGATGGAGCTCCTTCTGTTTGTCACACTTGGGCAGGCTTTCCAAACCTTGACTCATCCTCATAAGTCTCTGTCTACCTTTTCCAGCTTGACAACATATTTTAACAATGTGGACATCAGATATAGATCCAGCAGTTTATCTTGCTCGCCCTAATATTATATGCAGAAATCATACCACCTCTTTCTATCCAGTTAGCATTTCCCTATGAATGCATTCTTGGCTCATGTTCAGCATCCTACTTTCCTTATCTTAGAGTGAGCTTCCATGAGGTGGTTATCTCAAATGATCTCCAAGTAATTTGTGGGGTCGTGGCTTTGCCATTTCTCATATCACAAGTGTGATCTGTGCTGTCTGTGCCTTAAGTCCTTGTGTGCGATGGGTTAAGATGCACATCATTGACTTGAGCCTGCCTTATGGGATTGGCCCTTTGTAACTGACCTGCCATCTCTCCAGCTTTTTGAGACTTACTGTAGCTTATTCCCCCTCAGCTGTGAAGAAGTTGAATAGTCTGGGGCTGAAGACAGACCCCACCACAGCAGCTAGGAGGAGAGGGTGGTGGGCAGCTCACCTTGCTGGGGGTATGCAGCCTGGGTGGTGGTATTGCTACCTGGCATGGTCAAAGATCTGCCCTGTGGGATGGCATCACTCCATGGGGGAAGCAAGTGACCTCCCTACCAGCTTCCTCATCAATGTGAGAGGAAGATTTTATGTCTTTCCTGTGTGCTTTGAGAAAGAAGCTGCTATGTACTGCATAATACATTTCTTTCCTCTGCTGCTCTTATGTTTCCCATCCTCAATGCAGTGTGGCTTTTGCCAGAGTACTCAATTCTTCCCTTGTCAGTGGAGAAGTGCAAGTCACAGACCACCTGGCAATTTACTCATAGAATCATAGAATCATTTAGGTTTGGAAAGGACCTTTTAATATCATCACTGCTTCCCAAGCTTCTGGAGGAGGACTGAGCCACTTGACAGCTAAAAAGTTACACCCAGCCCCCAATGCTGCAGTCTGGAGCCTGTGGTGCTCACAGAGAGCTTCTCTCTTCCTCTAATAAAGCTCTCAGAGCCTCAGAGTGGGCTCCCTTTGCTCTTTGCCCAGGGTGGACAGGGCTGTTGTGTTTATCACACTGCTGTGCAGGTGTGAGATTTGGATGCTGTACAGAAAATATGTCCAGCAGCTGGAGAAAGAGGCACCAGAGGAATTTCTAGCTTTGCTCCGGATAGGATAGCAAGGCAGGCTGTGCAGCAAAAATGTTTTGCAGCTTGCTGAGAGCATCACCAGTGGGGTATGATTAATGAAGGCCAAGATGCAGACACGTGGCTCAGACGGACACAAAACCACTCTGGCAGTTCCAAGAACATTCCAAAAAAGTGCATGCCAGCCAGGTCTTTTGAATTGCTGCTTGCGAGAAGGGGACAATACTACATCTACCTGGGGAAAGGCTGATGCAGAAACAGCATCCCTGGGAAAGGAAAAGATCCCAGGGGGGAACAGTGTCTGCAGCTCCCTCCAGCTGCACAGGGTCCCTCACAGCAGCACCACTGCCAAAACCATCTCTCTCCATCAGAACCAAACTTGAGTAGTTTTTTAATCAAAAATTAGTCACATAGGAAAGCAATGCGTTTTTAAGACAAATACAGACTGCAAACAAAGGCTAATTGGTTTTCAAAAGACCCCACAGCCAAGGCCAAGAACCCAACGTGTGCCCCTGATGTGTGAAGTATTGGTCAAGCAGCACTTATTGGCACAGTCACAGCAGTTTGTTACTCATCATATGGGCTCCTCCTGCCTGGCGTCTGCCTGTGGAGACCAGTGAATGAAGTGGTTGCACTTCCCTGTTACAAATTCATAACCGGAGGGGGCTGTTATGATGATCTTTTCTGATGTCCTGCTGATCACGAGCAATAGCCAACCCGCTTTTTTATGGCTAAAGAACAGATGCTACAGCGAGATGTTAAATCTTCACCTAAATGCTATATTTGCACAGAATCCTCCACGTTTAAAGGCTGTGCGATAAACTTCATGATTTGTCAAGGGAGATCCACTCCCCTATTATCCTTTGCTACTTTGAGAGCCCTTGCTGTGACCTAATGAAGCCATCAGTGCTGGCACAGGAAGACCTTGCACTGTGTACAAAAGATGTCCTAACACCATCATGGTTTATGAGTCCAGGAGTATTTTGTGGTGTGTAGGGTATGCAGGGTGCTGCCACTCACACTGGGATTTTCTCATGTCCCATCATTTCCAAGTGTTCTTTCTCAAAAAAACCCAAAAAAACCCCCCAAAAAACCCCATTAAAAAAAGTCCAAAACCAAAGGGTATTATGGTGGCTTTCTGCTACCCATCCCTTCAAACACAAATAATGTGAGTATCATAAGCATGTCTAATTCACATGAATAATTTATGCAAAGTAATATGTTCCTGATACCAATAAACAGAATAAATACAGCTCCCAGAGACCACATTACAAACTAGAATTCGTTTTTACACAGATATAAAACTGTTATGATCAAGTAAGGGGAGAAATAATCTCCATCAATAACACTTCCTTACTTCTTCATTGTTTTATTTGCACAGTGTATATTTCTGTATAGTACACAATCCATCCAGCTGTCCTGGGGATGCCTATGAAGCTATTCCAGCAGGTATTACATTAATCATTTCTCATCACCAGACAGACATTGTTGGAGGCTTTTCTTGTTTCACTTGCGACATTAGATCACTTTTAGAAACAAGCAGAGTAGGATCTAAACATATTTTCCCCTACAGACACTGAAACACAGTCTTATTTGTAAAATACATATTTTCGCTGCTGATTTCATACTGGCATTTGCTGCACAAGACATAAAATGCCATTATTGGACACTGGTAGCATGTCTGAATTCAAGAGCTACAAGTCAGTGAAAATACTCTGTGTCACTGGTAGTTTGTTTTGATTTTTGCAGATATTTCTATCCACTCAGGTCCAAATCATCTCTTCCCATTATTTCCCAGCTTTTAGCATTTTATCATTCACTTCCTAAAGGATTGGACAGCTCAATGGATACATTTTGATGCACCATCTATTTAGCAGTGTGACTCTTAGGGCCCTATTCTGTGGACAACCCTCACATCCTACCTCTCACGTAACAACTCTTCCTTTCAAGTGGATGGGGAAAACAAATCCTTTACTGGGTAACTACTGTTTTTCCTCATTGTTTAACTGATTTTCCAAACTGCTTAGCGGCTCTGAAGAGCACATGCTGTGCAACAATCACCCAAAACTCATGTACTTACATTTTTGACAGGATTTTGGGATTGTCAATAAGCAGGTAAACCCCCCCTGATTTAATACTTTGTGACTTTTTCAATGTAACTGGCCAGATTACAGCAAGGGCAACACTCAGCTGCAGCACAAATTAGCTCCCTCAGTAGGAATCTTTCTCATGCTCAGCATGGAAAACATCAGGTCCCTTCGGAGGGGAAACACCTACCTCCGCAACTCTTAATTGCAACTGTTAATTGTCAGGCTGGGAGTGCTGGCTGGCTACAAACGGGAGCTGTGAATGATAAAGGGAAGATGAATAGAGACCAAAGGCAGCAGACAAGGGCAAAGCCCGTGTGATTTATGGGGCAGAGCCGTGGGGATGGGCAGCCTGGGCACACAGCAGGTCCTTGACAGAAGGGCTGGTTGGAGCAGAATTTGGAAGGGCAGCAGGTTACTTGCGGAAGAACTGAGTCTGGAGGCAGAGGGTAGAGTAAGGCGGGGGATGAGCCCAAAGCAACCACAGGCCTGCACTCCCTGGCACATCCTTACTTTCTTCTCTTCCCACACCTTCAAGGTGCCAGCCAAGTCTGGGATCAGCTACACAGAAGGACGTCATGGGAAGGTGAGGAAGGAGAAGCTTGTGGTCTAGCCCAGATGGCACCAGTGCTGGGAGGAATGGAGCAGGGTGTGAAAGAGCTGCAGGCTCTGCTCTGGCAGCACAGCCTGTGCTGCCCAGCCATGGCACAGGCAGGGTCTGCTGCATGGGTCGCACTTGGGACACCCTTCCTAGGGCTTAATCACACTGGGGGACATGAATATGTTTTAATGATGAAAGCTGTGGTGCCAGTGCAGGCTTTTACTGGAAAGAAAGGAATGCCATAGCAATTATCTTGGGGAACCTACAGCTCTTTGCTACAGGTGTAGGGAATAAATTTAACTTGGTTTGTCTCCATCGCTAGTCTGAGAATAATCTTCCAAAATGGCTTGGAAATAATAACACTAAAACTGCTAGGAAAACTTAAGGACATCCCTGATTGTTTTTTCAATTACTGTCTTTTCAGGAAGAAAAATAAAATTCTCTTTACAATTACTTTCATATGATTTCATTTTCCCACACCAATGATTTTCCCTCTCATTTGATCTTTGCTCAGTTCAAAAAGACAGGCAAGTGGAGGAGACCTCCTAATTTTTAAAAGGCAAAGCTGTTTTTAATTATTCATGATTTCATAGAGAATGCTACTGTTGTAAAAGGTTTGATTTTATCAGGTGGTGTGAACTGGGAAGCCAATATCCACATGAGAGATGTTGGTGTTTTCTCCATCCTCACAGGCTGTTCAGTGGCCAAAGAGAAGAAAAATCCACATGCTCAACTAAATGCACTTTCAAAGTCCTATAAGAAGTTTTGTTTCTCAAGCATTTTGCTTAAAAATAGAAGCAAGGAATGAAAAAAGTAATTGAAAATTAGAGTCACTCCTTCAAAAGCAATTCCCTTCAGAGAAACACTGTATCCTGACTTTAAAAAATATGCATATTTTTTGGAATTGTTTTCATTCTACTCCAATTAACAACATCTAGACAAATACTCTTGTTTATGAGTAAAGGACAAATCTAGCCAAATCCACACATATTGTTTTTATCCCATTCCTATGACATTGGATATGGATTTTTTCTGTCCTCCAGCAGATCTAATCACAGAATCACAGCATCATTTAGGTTGGAAAAGACCCTTGGGATCATCATGTCCAACCATAAGCCCTACTCTACAAATTCACCCCTAGACCATATCCCCCAACACCACATCTAAGCGATGTTTAAACACATCCAGGGA
>WTSP01020895.1:14889-40699 GCA_025331215.1 Actenoides lindsayi | reverse complement strand
AAATTAGGTCAAGTGCTGCAAAGAGCCGTTCTTGGCACCCGGCCCCCCCCTGGCCCAGCAGGGCAGGGGACAGCACTCTGTCCTGTGCCAGCTGCTGGGCAGGGGGTCCCTCTGGGCATTGAGACCCCAGGGGTGCTGGGCACCATGTCCACCCCCACCCACCCCACCTAGCCCACGAGGTGCTGTCCAGCCTGCCCCTCCAGATGATGCTCTACTTCAACGTCTACTACTTCCCAGTCTGGTGCCTGGCTGAGGGGATGATGCTGCAGCTGAAGGTACCAATCCCGAGGGGCACGTGGTGGTGGTGGGGGGTGAGCCTGCTCCTGCCCAACAGCCCTGGGCAAGCAGGGGCCACATTGAGCAGGGCAGAGCCGAGAGGGACCCTCTTCAGAACTGATGGGTCCTCACACACATGAGCGAATGCCCCCCCCCCCAAGACAAGATAGCCCAACTCCAGCTCCCAGAAAGGGCAATCATGAGACCACTGAACTTTCCAGGCAGGGAGGGTTAAACTGGGATGGCAGAGCGGGGCACTAGCATGGGTGGGAGCTGGCAGATCATGGGGAGCTGGGCTTAGGGAGGAGGGCACAGGACACAGAGCACAGGGAGCTGGCGTGGGGAGGAGTGCAGGGGGCACAGGGAGCTGGGCATGGAGAGCAGGGGCTGGGAAACTGGGCATGGGGTGCAGGAGATGGGGCACACGGGACAAGGCTATGCCGCTGTTACAGTACCACCTGCTGCCTTGGCACTACCAGTTCCTGCTGGTCACCGCCTTCCTCATCCTCTCAGTGGCCGAGGGCTCCCGTCTCTACCTGGGCTACGTGGGGAACCTGCAGGAGAAGGTAAGCGCTGTCTCTGCCCTGTGCTTGGTGAGGGACAGCCCTGCCTGGAGAACTGGGGCGTTGCTGGAGGTCCCCGGGTGCCCATCCCCACCCGTTCCTCCTGGAGTCCTCCCTGGAGCTGTGCTGGGAGGGAATGGTGGGTGCAGGGAGGAGATGAAGGTGACCCACTCGCTCTCCTGCTGTATCCCTCCCTGTGCTGTGGGTGCGATGCTCCAGCACTGGGCTGGACAGGATCCCCCCACGTCCAGGCCCAGTTCCACTGGCAGAGCCAAGCCTGGGGCCAGGAGCGGCCGTCGCAGGGAGCTCCGAGGGCAGAGCAGCTCCTCCCACCCCCCCGCTGACCTCTGTGCCCCATCTCAGCAGGCTCTGCTCCCACAGGTGCCTGAGCTGGCTGGGTTCCTCCTGCTCTCCTTTCTGATCCAGCTCCCGCTCCTGCTCTTCCTGCTGACGGACGGCCATGTCCTCCGGCTGCCGCTGGAGATGGCCGTGCACAGCCTCTTCCTGGCCTTCCTCCTGGCCGAGACCGCCGCCGCCTTCTTCGCGCTCCGGACCATGACCCGGCAGCTGGCGGCACAGTTCCACCTGCGGCAGTTCGAGGAGGGTGCCGGGGGACAGCCGGGGCAGGGGGGCTGGCAGCTGAGGAGGGGTGATGCTGCAGGACCCACCCCCCCCTCATCCCACACAATCGGGGAGCATTAAACTGTGCTGGGACCCCCAGCTGCACCTCCACAGGCTGTGCTTTTTAGCCGGGCAGCTCAGCGGCTTGGGGGGGGTTCCCAGAGCACCCCAGAGGCATGGATGGGTCTATGCCCCGCTCCAGGCCGACCCAGCCTGGGGGAGATGGGAGCACAGGGCTCAAGAGCCCCAGAAAGCTCAGGCTCCGCCCAGGGCTGCCCCTGTCCCCAGAGAGCACCAGCCCTGGCAGGAGCCAGGTGGTGTGGGGGGCACCACACTCCCCAGCAGCTGTCAGCCTGGGGCTGCTGCCGTAAACTTGGCTCTTAAACACTCCCAGGGCAGGGCTGAGGCTGGGGGGAGAGGTGGGGGTAGCCCTGCTACTCCCAGGGAGGCTCCCAGGATCTGGGCAGCTCACACAGAGCCATCCCAGCTGGAAGCAGCGGCACCACAAACCCTTTGCAGCCACCCCCAGAGCTAGAGACAGAGCAGAGCCACCTCCAGCTTTCTCAACCGCTTCATTGGGTTCCATCCTTGTTTTTCATGGGAAATCAAGGCCCACAGCCACGGAGAATGTGAAGAGGAGCAAAGTGCTTTAAGCCTCTCATGCTGAGCATGGACTGGTCACTTCCCAGCAACCTCCAGTTCCCAGAGCAGCTCTGCAGCACAGCTCTGCTCCCTCACCCTCCGGTCCACACCAAGAGCTGCATGTTGGATGGTTTTGTGCTCCAGGAGCCCAGGACTTCTGCTAGTGTAAATGTTTCTCCAGGAAAGGCAGGCACCCTAACCTCAGCACTGCCAGGAGAACTTGGCCACCTCCACCTGGGCCCCCATCGCATCTACCTGGAGGTTGCTCTGGAGTGAAGGGTGCTTGTGGCAGAGCGTTCCCGACGCTCCTAAGATGCAGCCTCGGTCTTACCTTTAGGGGGTTTTGCCTGCAAAATGAACAGAGGCATCTTAGTAGATCTCAAGAGACAAAGGGACAGCCCGGGCAGTGGGTTCTGTGCTGCTCTGCTTGGTCCCACCCGACCAGATTCACTGTTTGAGACCTTCAGTCCACTCGTGACTTGAGATCAGGCATCAGGACCAGCTTTTTCCCCCCTTGCAGGATGGTGCGGCCCCGGGGTAGTTCAGGGGGAGCTGGGGGATCTCCGTCCTCAGCGGTGTTTAAGAGTTGGCCAGATAAAGCCAAAGATGAGCCAGAGCTGGGGCCGATTGCTCATGCTCCACAGGGGTCTCCCAGTCCACACCCCAGTTCACCAGTGGGCTGGGCGGAGCCAAAGTGGGAATCAGATGTGAAGAAAACCCACCCCTGAGCTGCAGCGTGCCAGGGCACGCGCCCAGGAGCTGCCCTCTCCACATGGACTGCGGCCAGAGTCGGCCCGGGAGAGGGGGAACAGATGTGGAGCTGGGTCAGGTTTCTACGGCAAGGTCCCCTTGGGGACTCCTGGGTGTCTAAGAGGAGTTGAGGTTGTGCTGCAGCTCTCCCTGCAGCCCAGGCACCAGCTGCATCCCTCCCTCCACTCTGCCACCCGCTGTCATTGAACTCAAGAGGGTTTAATCCCTCGGGTTTAGTTCAGACCAGTCAAGAGCCAGGGACTCAGAACCACTCCACGGGGGGTTCCCAGATCTTGTGGACTGAGTTTTAACCAAGGGGTAGAAAATACTCAAATCTACTTGCAAAACTTCACTCCAACCTAGTCTCTCCCACATGGCTCTGTCCTTACCTCCTCAAACTTCTCCTTCCAATAGATGTCAGCCTTGGCATCCAGGTAGAGGAGAACCAGGTCACAGACCATGGTGGCCTGGAGACAGACAAGCACAGCGGGGCAGTCAGCAGTGAAACTCCAGCAGGAGCAGTGCCAGGTCCTCTGCTCAGGCTCCCACCAAGTCCTGCAGCCAGCTATGGGCTGAACTCCAGTGCTGTGGGCAGCCAGCCTGACCTGTGTCTGATCAGGGCCACCCAGGGAGCTCCACCAGGTCCTCTTTGACCCAACCTGCTCCCCCGAGCTGCACAGCAGGTCAGATGTGATCATCTGGGCTGCATGGCACAGAGGCAGGGTGAGGGCTGGTCCAGCAGAGAGCTGTTGTCACAGCCATGGAAGGGACTGGGACGAGCACGTCTGGGAGGACAGAGGGAGCGGGTGGGGGAGCCCAGGCTCCCCATCGCTCTGCCGAGAGGGAAGCGCTCTACGAGGGGCTGCCCAGTCTCAGCGATGGCAATGCCACGGCCTGCTGGCCAAGAGAGCTGGGCCAGCCCAGCCAGCGACGTGCCTGCCCAGGCTCAGCACAGACACCCGGCCTCCATCGGATGGGCCCCTGATGTGCTCAGGGTCCTCGATCCGGCGGTGTCATTACTGCTAACGATCCCAAAGAGGGAAACGGGAGCTCAGGCCCTGCCGGAGCATCTCCCCTCCTGGGCTGGCCGGGCAAGCCTTGTGCCCATGCAGGGGAAACAACAGATGAGGGGCAAATCCCACCCCATGGACCAGAGGAAAAGAGAGTATCTGGAGTACTCACGGCACCAAAGAAGGCGATGCCGGTGCCGAAGTTCACGGCAGCAGGAATTATGCTGAACTTCCCGGCCTGGTGGAAAACAGTGGGTGGAGGGGGGGAGGACAGTGGGTGGAGAATGGTGAGAGGGCTGTGGGACAAGCCCCGCTGGACAGCATGCTTAAAGCCCGGGAGGTGCTGCAGGAAACCGGGGTCATTTTGCTGTGCTCAGCTGTAGGAACCTCGACTCTTGGCTGCCAGAGAAGGGATTGAGGCAGCTTGTGCCTAGGTGGCAGCAGAGGTTACTGTGACCCAGCTCTTGCTGCAGGTCCCCAGCAGCTGTCACCCATGAAACTACACCCCAGGAACAGCAAACACAGCCCTGATGCGACGTGTCCCCCCTCTGCTCGGATGAGGTTGGTATCTCTGAGGAAACAGATTTTCAGGTTCCCGTCTCTCCAATTCCACACCTCCCAGACCTGACCTTACTCCCCAGAAGAGGTGTACCCTGTCCTGCACCGCCTGCTTCACCTTCTTCAGGTGAGAAGGCCAGTGCTAAGCACGACAGACCAGCTGCAGATGTCTCTTGGGGTGACAAGTCCTCTCAGCACAGGTTCCATCTTGCACAGGCAAGTACTGAGTTTATCAGAGATACTGCACAGAGCAGTGTCAGCCACGATCATGCCCAAGCCTTTTCTCCCCAAGGGTAAAGTTAATCAAGGAGGGATTAATTGTCCTGGTTTGGAAAAGTTCAAGTTGATCTTTGCCAGGGTGTTCCCACCATGAGACCCTCAGAGATGCCCACAGCCCAGACAAGCTCACCCTGCCTACAGGGCCCAGCACTTCTCAACACCCATGTCACATCCTCAACAAGGCAAGCCTCCCTGCTTAGGGCATTACCAAGAAGTTTGTCTTCAAATGGAAGAGACCCTTTTTTCCTGCTTGGAAAACTCCGGAAAGAGGTGAAGAGCTCACCAGGGTGGGGAGAAGCGAGGCCAACAGGAAGCCATGGGGTTGGCTGCAGGAGAGAGCAGCAGGGAGCGGTGTGCGAGGTCAGCCCTGGTGACAAGGCCACCGGGACTGCACACGCGGGGTGTGCAGAGAGGATGGTACCTGGCCCTGCACGGAGATGTCGAAGCGGATGCCGTAGAGCTTCAGCAGGTTCCGGTAGAGCCGCCGCTGGGAGTCCCAGTAGTAGGAGGCGGTTCTGCGGGAGACACGGACAAGGCTCAGAAAGCCACGGCGGGCAGGGAGGAAAGAAGGCTCCCAGTGCTGTATGACTGATGGGGTCACCACGTGTCTGGGCACACCTCGTGTCCTCCAGCTGCTGGGACGCGGGCGATGCACGTGCTGCCGTGACTCTAACTTGGCATCAGCAGCGGGGCACCAGTGTCCCACTCAGCACCCAGCCCAGGGCTGCTGGGAGCATGCAGCTCCCAGTGCATCCAGTTCAGGGTCAGCACAGGCATGGACAGCCTCAGGTCCCTGTCCACAGGCAGGTAACGCCTCGCACAGCTCCGAACAAAGCTGAGCTACAGGGTGTGGGAACTATCACGGCACCCCAGGACTGACAGACCCTGTGCCCAGTTACCACGTCCCCTTGTTCCTGCTGCTCCTTCCACAGCACCCATCAGGAAAACTGAGCTCTCAAGCAATTAGCAAGGCAGGGTCCAACCCACAGGCCCACACGGCCACCATCTCAGCATCCTCACCTGAAATTGTAGCTCCTGTCCTGCAGGCTGAAGGAGTACTGCGGCTGACACTGGGCTGCGGGGCCATCCAGGTCACAGTCCCACTCGATGCGAATTGCGATGCTCCCCCCCTGCAAAACACATCAGAGGTTTAGAATCACAGACTGGTTTGAGTGGGAAGGGACCTTTCAAAGTCACCCAGTCCAACCCCTGCAGGGAGCAGGGCCACCTGCAACCAGAGCAGGGTGCTCAGAGCCCTGGCCAACCTCCCCCACAATGGTTCCAGGGATGGGGCAGCCACCACCTCTCTGGGAAGCCTGGGCCAGGCTCTCACCACACTCAGCATCAAAATTTTCTCCCTTCTCTCTGCTCTATATCTCCCTCTTTCAGTTTAAATCCATCACTCCTTGTCCTGCCCCAACAGACTCTGCCACAAAGATTGTCTGCACTTGCAGAACCCTTTACTGTTCAGACCTTCCCAGATCTCAGCACCTCACTGGTCAGTCCTGCCCCTTGCCTAGATCCTTGGGGAATGTGAAGTTGCCTTCCATAGTTTTAATAAAAACAATTACCAGCGGTGCAAGGTCTCCAAAGGTCTCTCCAGCTTCCTCCACCATGTCATGGATGCGGAAGATGGGGCAGGAGGGGTTGGAGACTGGATCGTACGTGCAGCTCTTGAAATAGGTGGGGTCACTGGTTTGCAAAGTATTGCACCTGAGACAGGAGATGGGGGGGGTTAGGGAGCGGGGTGTGGGAGGTCAGGGAACCCCACCGTGGGACTGGAAAGACCATCCCACTGGACTGGGACCAATAATACTCCTGCCTGGGGGGGGGGGGGAGATAAGGCACTGCCTCTCCTAAAGCTGGAGGGATGGTGGAGGGAAACCAGCCCAAAGGCACCTGTGGAGCTATCAGCTTTTACAGCACCGGCCATGGCCCTGCCCCTCCCAGCTCCTCTCCTCCATCTCCGCCTTTGTGCTTCTCCTTCCTTCTCCGGCACCCAGCTCTGTGAGGTGCCACATCCCAGCGGGGGGTAGGGCTGGGGGGGGTGACAGGCAGCCAGGGCTTCAGCTGCCCCAGGTCACGTCCTCCACCAGAGCACGGCAGCGCAGGCAGCGGGCCTGGGGCTGAGAGGCCAGTGCAGCCCGTTTACCGCGCCTTGGTGGAACCATTCTGCAGGGACTAAAATGCAAAAACACGTGGGGGAAAACGAGACCTTGGAATCACAGAATCACTCAGGTTGGAAAAGACCCTTGGGATCATCGTGTCCAACCATGAACCCTACTCTACAAGTTCACCCCTAGACCATGTCCCCCAACACCACATCTCAGCGATGCTTAAACACAACCAGGGATGGGGACTCAGTCCCCTCCCTGGGCAGCCCATTCCAATATCTCACCCCCCTCCCTGGACAGCCCATTCCAATATCTCACCACTCTTTCCATGAAGAATTTTTTCCTAGTGTCTAATCTAAACCTCCCCTGTTTCAGCTTGAGGCCATTCCCTCTGGTCCTGTCCCTAATTACCTGAGAGAAGAGACCAGCACCAGCCTCTCTACAACGTCCTTTCAGGGAGTTGTAGAGTGTGATGAGGTCTCCCCTCAGCCTCCTCTTCCTCAAACTAAACAGACCCAGCTCCTTCAAATGGTCCTCATATGATCTATTCTCCAGTCCCTTGACCAGCTTCGTTGCCTCCTCTGCACCAACTCCAGCACCTCGAGATCTCTCTTGTACTGTAACATCACAATTTAAAAATCCCAATGGCAATTTTCCTGGGTGAAGCGTATTTATGACCCACCTCCTTAGACATTTGCTGATGCTATTACTTTGCTTGGCATGCTTAGCAGAAATAGATTTAATAGCTCCTGCCATGAATTTGGCCCCCCTTTATGTTTCCTTCCCACACCACACTAAGGACATAACTAGTCCCTGGTTCTACCAGGCAGCCCCAGAAGCATAGCTGGAGAAAGCCTTGGTTGTTACAGCACCAGATAGTATTTGCAGGTTGACCTTGGGTTTCTCCATAGTTACTTTGGCATCTGGGTATTTGTATCTTAATGTAGGTACTAAGATGGCTTGTATGGTTTGTCTTCTGAAATTCCCTGGTGCTCTGGGTTCCTCTGCAAGAAGCAGCTCAGATTTGGGTAGCTACTTTTACTTTCTCAGCTTGTCAGCAGCACTGTGAGAATATCAGTGCATAACTGTTTTATATACGGGATGTGAAGGGGGGACACTTACTATCTCTGGACAGTCCCACCATCAGAACAGGGGCCTCCACAACAGTGTGAACAACACACAGAGAGTTCCTCCTGGGATTTGGTTTGTGGCAGAATTCAAAGCAGCTTTTCTTGCTCCACGAAAGCATGATCAAAGCCTTCCTCCCTTGAGCAGATTCCAGCAATATTCCTCATCAAAAAGCAAAAGCAAAAAAAAAACACAACATAACATATTTGCCTGTGGTTGTCTTCAAAATAAATCCCCCTATCTCAGGAGGCTTAGGGCTCCTGTCTCACCCCCAATCAGCTTCAGTGCTGCTGGTAAAATTCTTCTTTTCTCTTTGTCACCTTTGGAAAAAATCCCCCTATTGTAGGAATTTGAGATGTTTACATCTGCTTATCTTCCTTCTGATCTCAGGATTCGTATAACATTTCAGCTCCCTCTTTATCTGTATTATTAGTTCTGCACAGATCACTGAGAAAAGCCTTCTTGCAGATCTTTGCCTCTGAAGCCAGACGAGCACCAGTGTCCTAGTGAGAACATTTCCACCTTCCTCTCCTCTGGCCTCAGTTCTCTCTATGTAATAATTTTGATAGCTTACAAAAGATCTCACACATTTGTTTTATTAAGCAACCCACATGGCAGTGGCTGTAGCCAGACCATGTTCCTCCTGCACCTATGGATGTAAGGGAGGTTGCATCGCTTCTAAGGGCTGCACAGACAGTCCCTGTAGAATATGACATTTTTACCAAAGTTTCTCTTTCAGAGGCACTTGCACCATTTCCATTCCAGGCAGCCACCTGGCACCTGCCTGTGCTGAAGACCTCCATCCATGATGGTAAATGGCATAGAATGACAGAATCATTCATGTTGGAAGAGACCTTCAAGATCATCAAGTCCAACTGTTAACCCAGCACTGCCAAGTCACCACTAAACCGTGTCCCCAGGTGCCACATCTACATGTCTTATAAATCCTCACAAGGATGGTGACTCTACCACTGCCCTGGGCAGCCTGTTCCAGGACCCAACAACCCTTGAGGGGAAGTTTTTCCTAATGCCTAATCTAAACCTTCCCTCGTGCAACCTGGGGCTGTTTCCACTTGTCATATTGCTTTCTACATGGAAGAACAGACTGACCCTCACCTCACTCTAGCCTCCTGTCAGGGAGTTGTCGAGAGCAAGAAAGTCTTCCCTGAGCATCCTTTTCTCCAGGCTAAACAGCACCAACATGGCAGTTTCTTTCCATCTATGCACTGATCAGGCAGAGTGGAGATTCAGTTCTAACTGCAAAGATAAGCAAGTTGTCCCTGATGGCACAAAACCTCCCTCATGGGACATTTATAACCTCCCCTGGAGCAGAAGTAGGTTTAAAACACACCTGCAAAATTCCAGGGGACCCCGGTGACCTGGTACACAGCTTCAGCCAGGGATGTTCTTTCTCAGGTGAAAAAATGGAAACAATCTAAATGCAAGAGACACAAGTCCAAAAGCCTCCAAGGCTACTTCTCTGATTGCCACAATGGGTGCAGCCAAGCTGAGGTTGAAGCTCTGACTCCAGTCGGTGTCATGGCCCTTCACCCCACTCCAAATGAAGCAACCGAGAGCTGGGTAGAGTTGGCTGCTGTTGACTCCCATCAGGTTGACTCCCATGGATCTGGATCAGTGTCTTGTCATTCCCCACACCAGAAAAAAAAAAGAAAGAAAAGGTTGTCTTAGGCGTATGCATACAAAGCCATACCTTTATTCGCCCAGGGAAGCTACATGGTTATTTCTTTATGTGCATGTAAGACCTCACTATGTGGCCTGATTTTTATGTTCACTCAACCTATTTATCATGGTGTTAGGCAGGTGAGGTGGGAGAGCACTTCAGGGGCAGGAACTGATTTCAATTCACCATCAAGCGTCATGACACAGAGGGGTGTTTCTAGAGTCATCTGCATGTACAACGTTATGCTGGAGCATTCCCAACTCCTGCTTGTCCTCTTTGACCCCATTCTGATGTCTATCTACTTGGGCCCTACCTTGATGTACTCTTCCTTGAGAAGAAAACTTAAAAGCAGCTGTAAATCTTGTATACATTTGACTACCATCTCTTTGCCCCATGAGGTCCTGGCACACCAGATATGGGTCCTACAGTGGGGATTTTGTGTCACACCCAGAGCCAGGACCAATGCCCATGGCAGCCTGAGGTTGAGTGTGGTGTCTGGGAGAGCCTGTCCTGGTGTGTCCAAGACCAATGGAAGCACCTTGCAATTGTCCCGCTCAAGGCATGTCTGTGTGGGGTACCCTGACCAGTGCCCTCTGCCTTGTCCAAGAACATGCACCATCATGTAGCCCATCACCAAACACCCCCTCCAGAGCCATCTGGCAAGAAGTTAAGAGTTGAAGCCACCCTGTGTTGCCTGTCAAAGGAGGGCTGCATAACTGCAACAGCAAGGGGAACACAGCATTGTCCAAAGCAGAGGAGTGACAGAGAGGCTGCCATGCCCCAGCTCAGTGAGTATTCCAGTCTATATGCTTACAGCACATGGCCATTGCCTGCCCACCAGTTACACCAGTTACGATGTTCAGGGAGATCATAGTAATCCCACAGTAACAATATTTCTTGGGACTCACTAAGCAGAGAGTATCGAAGGTAGAGCATCTTTCTACCAGTCCCATCAGTGTCTTATATAAAAGTTAAAATTACTTTCTCTACCCTGTCCTTGATCCTCTTAAATCCTACTCCGATTTGCCGGCCTGGGAATGATGGCCACACGCTCACTTTCTGCAGATCCCTGTCAGAGCTGGTGCCTTCAACAGCTCTCGTCTGCCCCGCACCAAAGCAGCTAACACTCATCCTCCTGTGTGAAAACACATTTTAATTGAGCAGCCCCACTCACCCAGGAATTTAGCTAAGTCTGTAGAGCTGCTTGCTTTTATCCGTATATGCCATTCTGCCAGCCTGGGTGCTATCTGCAAATTTTAGATTTATTTTTAGATAATTGATAGAAATGTTGAAAAGTACAAAGGCTTCACTGTTTCCTTGAGATCCCAGCAGAAATGTTCCCGTTCAGTGACAGTTTTGTGTTGACTACTAGTGTTTTGTAGTCTGTTGTCACTTCCCAACCCATTTAACATGGATTAGGTAATGCCCAATACTAATGTTTAAAAACAGAATATGATGTCAGATGCCTTGCAAAAGCTTTTTATGGGTTATATCTGTCATTTCCATGCTGAGGGAGACTTCAGTGCCATGAAGGCCAGCTATTATGTCAGTGTGTCCTGCTTTATTCACACCACACACAAAGGTCCTTGAACCTCATGACCAAACAGCACAGAAGCAAAATTCAGACTTCAAAGTCCAGAAACCTCAGTCCAAACAGGAATTCACTTTGCCCTGAGGACTAGACCTGCTGATGCAGAGCTCCTGCATTCCCAGTTGCTGCTCCACTTGAAGGAAGTCTCGTGGTACTCCAGCAGCAGCACAACCTTTCTGCAAGAGCTTGACCTGCTCCTGCTGCTTTTTTTCAGCATGCCCTATGATGCCATCAGCACCGTGAATGGTTTACCCACAGACACAGAGGAGAGGGTCTCTGCAGGGACCACTCGCAGCATGTCGGTTGTTGCCCTACTCCCCAAAGGCATCCTGGCTCTGACCCTGAGAGCGTTGCAGCATTGAGCGGTGCCTGACGCATCCCTCCGGCCCAGCAGTGCCCTGCCCGGTCCCCTCCCATGCCACAGCCCTGCTCTCGCTGTCCTGCCCACCACCACCAAGGCAGCTCTGATGGTCTCCCTCTGGCAGCCTTGCCTGGGCTCATTGCAATTAATTCTCCTTCCTGTCCACCAATGTTGTAGATGCTGGGCTGCCTGAGTGCTTGGCAGCAGTCCAGGAGCAGCTCGGTGTGTCGGGATGCAACAGGCACTTGCAGTGGGGATTTTTTTTCCTTTTCTTTTTTTTTTTTTTTTTTAATCATCCAGCTCAGCTACAAACAAACCTTTAATTAATTCCTCCACAAAGTTCTGCTGAGCTTGTGGCCTCCAATTCTTCTGGGAGGCTAATTAACCTGATCGTCTCCCTCTGTGCTCCTTTCTCAAGATTGTCAGTTTTCACTTGTTGAATCTTAATGCCTTTCACTGGTGTAACAAGCTACTCCTGTTCACCAGACGCCTCTCGCCCCCAGCGCACAGGCTATGTTTCTTTTTTGCCTGTATGAGCTCATGCTACAGCTGCTTGAAAATCAGCACAGCTCACACCTTTTTTTTTTCAGGAAAAAATTGAGTTTTTCACAAAATTTCCCCTTAGCATCGGAAAAGGAATTTCAGTTTTCCACTAAAATTTTTGGTTTTCAAAAACTGTTGTTTTTTCTTTTCTGTGAAAGCTCAAGTGCTGTGGAACATGTTCCTGTTGCAATGTTTTCAGCAAAAGCATGAGGAAGAAGAAACCAAACTGATATCTACATAGATAGAGATGTACACAGGCGTTTTGGGCAAAAGACACTTTTTATTTTGTTTTTTGGGGGGTGTGTGTACTACTTCACTGAACTCCATTTTGATCAAAAGCCCATTGATTTTCAGGAGTGCAGCACCCAGGCTGTTTTCAACATGCATCTCCAGTCCTGAAAAACATTCCTTGATGCTGAAAAAGAGAAGCTCATAAAAGTAATTGAGACGTTTTGGAGACTGTGCTTTTATTCTTCTTGTGACTCAGTTCCTTGAGATGGATGTAGGAGCACTTAGCTTTCTAACCTGCTCCCACGGAGTGATGCTGGGCACAGAAATGCTTACAAAGCTTCAAGACACTGATGTGCACCATGAGCCAGTGGCCACAGGAATGCTGAAGGCAGATGTGTAGGGTTCAGGTGCAGGGGAATGAACAGGCACCCCAGAATCAGGGAGTCAAGTGTGAGATGTGTCGCCGCGGTGGAATACGGGCTTGAAGACCCATGTTTGCACCTTGTGGAAAAGCCACGGTCACTTGGCTGTGCATAAAAGCAAGGTTGGGGTAAGGTGCTGCAGGACTCCCTAAGTACAGGTGGGCTTGTTTAGTCACGACTTGCAGAGATCACCCTCTGCAGCAAAACATACCAGCCTTTTCCATGGGGGAAAAACCTTGAGTGATGCTGGAGCCTAAGGACAATGACCCCCATCTTGGAGGGATTTCAGGGATTTCACAAGCCCAACATGCAGCCTAAGGAGGAGAAGGGCAGGTGCTCTGAGACATTTTTTCACCTCCAGCATCCCTCTCCCCTGGCTGTCCACAGGTTAGATCGCTCTCCTGAGGGACAGAAGCAGAGGAAGGACCAGCCCTGTGTTCCTCATCCTCAGCAGAGCTACCAGGGCTGGGCTGAGGAGAGGAGATGGCCTCTGCCTGACTCTCTCTGGGACTGGTGCCTAAGTGCACGTTGCTATATTCAAGCTTTTGCTTCCACTGGAGAAACCTGAAATAGAATCAGTTTAACAGAATTCTTTTTTTTTTTGTTGAACACACAGTTTTCCTCTTTTCAGCCCTCTTGAGGGAAAAAAAAAAAGAAAAAAAATAAAATGTGGAAAAAAACCACTGACGTTTCTGTTGGATCCAAACCCTTTTGGTGACTTTATGCCTCAAAGATTATTTGCATGTTGGTAGCATTTATACCACTGTCATTAGAGATGGATGGGAAATGCTGCCTGTTAGCTAAATGTTTGGGAAGAAAAAGAACAGAAATACTACAATATACGGGGTTTTTTGTTGTGGGTTTGGTTTTTTGGGTTTTTTTTGTGTTGTGATTTTTTTTTCTGGTGTGTTTGTTTGATTTTTGGTTGTTTGTTTTTTTTATTTCTTTTTTTTTCCTTAACCTGTATGGCATCCTCAAAGCAGTCAAAGCATAGCAAATTTGTTTGCTAAAAGGGAGGAGGTTGGGAGTGACAACTTCCTGGCAGCTTACCGCTCTGACAAACCAAAACCCACCTGTGTTTTGAGCAGATTAGAGGGCAGCAGCACCGAATTCTGCACTCCAAATGTCCTGATCTCCAAGCAGCTGGAAAGCGCTGCCTACAATGGAGTTCACACCATCTCCCTACTTTAACAATGGTCCTGAAAACATTCAGACCTGACTGGGAAGCACTCAGATGCCGCAGCAATAAGCACCAGCCCATTTATAGTGCTAAATTCAGAGCAGGGCTGGAAGAAACAGGCCATGCATTAAGCAATGCCTGTGGACAGGAGAGCAGAGCAGTCGTTCCACCCTGAGTGCTCTCCAGGTTGGGTGAGGTGAGGCTGTGTGGGAAAACTATGAGATCATTCATCATCCAAAGACATGCTCGCAAGGAGTCTGCAGCAAGACTGCATGGGGAGGCAGCCCTGGTCTTCCTATCGCTACAGCATTTGGTTGAGCATTGCCCTACCACAAGGTTGCTCTTCAGGCCAGGTTTTCCAGCTGCATCTGCTGTCCACCTCGTGTGGGGGAAATGAGCACCTCCAAAATTGACTCTGACCTGCTAAATTCCACTGTGCATGAAATATGAGATTAAATTCAAAGAAGGAACCATATATAAGTAAAGATCAATTTTCAGCCTTATTCAGGAAAGATGCTGATTGTTGCTCAGTTAAGGATTTAAGTTCTCTGTGTTTTATTTGATGAGACCTGGATGAAAATGCAGCAGTTAGTATCCAAATCCCACTTCTGCTATAACCCTTTAATGCCACCTGGGGCATTCGACCCATCCAGAGCCTCCATTTCTCCCTTGAGCAATGGCAGCACAGGGCTGAGCCCTCCCTGCAGGGACTGAGGTCTGGAAGAGAAGTCCTGCGCTGGAGCTCTGACTCTCGTTATAACTCCTGTGACACAAGAGGCTACTGACTCTGCTAACCTCTCTGCTTTGGCTACGTTTTGCTGTTACAGGTTGTGGCAAAGGATGGAAAAGGACCCATGAGTCCGCATGTAACAGCCTGCCAGCCCAGCAATGTGGTCCCAGGTCTCAGGGTACAAACACCCTTTCATGGTCCCTGTTGTCCAGTGACCTTCCTATGGCCAGCATAGCACCTGGACTTTGTCCCCCCCAGCCCCACCAAAACAGGTGACAGCATCTCTGAGTGCAGGTGCCCAGATCTCAAGTGGGCCAACACAAGACAAAACAGACCTGGAGGAGGGAAGAGGGGGCGGATAGACTTAAAATAAGATTGTTGGGGAAAGCAAAAAAAAAACCCAAACCAACCAAAATAAAAAAAACCCAAAACACAGCAACCCACCACACACCCTCTCAAACTCGCATGCTTGGAAAATGTGTGAGTTGCTCTGAGGCTGCAGAGATGACAAAGAAGGAGCCCCAGGGAATGAGTCCATGGAGGGCCCTCCATGGAAATGAGACAGCCTGGTGTAAGAGCACCGCTTTGCAAAGGCCCTGCAGGGGCGGAGGGGGACGCCAGTTATCCCATCACCACACATTAGTGCACTTTGTTTCTATGTTATTATCCTCATGTTGCTAGAGCCATTAAAAACTGTCTCTAAATAGCTCAGCGTGGTGATTTACTAATTGAGTTAACTGGGCTGCAGTGGCTGTGGTGCTGAAGGATGTGGTTTGTGATTAGATAAGGCCATCGCCCCTTTCAAAATGAACATCACATTAGGAGGTTTTTCTGGGTCAGGCTCGACTGCTCGGCACAGCGCTGTGCCAAGTGCCGTGCAGCCCAGGGCCCGTGGCCATGGCCCGGGGCAGGCAGGCACCACAGTCCATCATGGCCTGGGCTTCCCTGCCCTGGGAGAGGCACGGAGCCTGAGAAAAACCCAGGAGCCTCTTCAGCCTGGAATCAGTCTCTTCTGCCTCAAAGGCCAGGGAAGGCCAGTTTAGACTGCTTGGACTATCTAGGTCCTGCTGCATCAGTAGTGGGTGAGGGGTCCCCATGCTCTCAGGAGAGGCACAATCTCAGATCTCCCCACATGATGAAACCCTGCTTGAAGACCTCAGTTCAGAGCACAACAACGCTGTGGCATAATAGAATCATAGAACTGTTCTGTTTGGAAGAGACCTCCAACATCAAGTCCATCTGTTAACCCAGCACTGCCAGGTCATCACTAAATCATGTCCCTCAGCACACCTCCATGGCTTTGAAACCCTGGGGAGAAGAGATCAACTTCCACTTTGCTCCAGCCTCCTTTCAAGGAGTTGTTGAGAGCCAGAAGGTCTCCCCTGAGCCTTCTTTTCACCAGGTTGAACAACCCCAGTTCTCTCATACCTTGTATGACTTGTTCTCTAGACCCTTCACCAGCTTCATTGCCATTCCCTGGACATGATGGTCCTTCAGGGAAAGAAACACTGCATTTTTCTTGCTTTTTCTCCCCTGGATCTGCCAGCACCATACTGACCCTGGCCAAACCACTTGTTTCAGGAGCAGCAAATTCTGGGTCAGACTCTTTCCCACTAGGACACATCTCAGATGAATCTCCCAAGTTGTTGAGAGCCAGCACAGACCCACAACAGTAAGGAGCTGTCAGCTCCAGTCTGTCTCATTTGTGTAACAGTTGGAGCTTCTGGCCTGACCACCGGAGAGATGATAGAGTTGATGGACCACATTCCTCTTCCATGCACATGCCTAAAGTGTTAGGTAAGCTAGTTCTTGAGTTCACATGGAGGCCAGCCTCCTTGGTTGTCCTCACCAGCCAGCACTGGTGAGCATTTAGCTCAGCTTTGTTGAGTCTTTCTTCAGCAGAAAGACACAAGGCTGCATGAGGCTCAGCTGCAGCAACCAATAGCACAACCTAGAAGCAATTTGTGTGATGCTGATGTCCCACCAAAACTCAAGTTCTATAGAAGGAGTGAGTCCAAAAGCAGCATGTAGGTGTATTCATTTAGGTCTGCCTCAGTGTTTCTTAGACCCTTGTGTCCTCCAGCTCAGACTGACAAAGAGTTTGAGGCAAACCCTACATTGCTAACATCACATAACTCAATACAAAGGTATTCTTCCCTCAGTAGGGCTGAGAAATCAACCTTTACCTGCACCACTACCCCAAAGGAGGGGCCAAGGGACCTGGAGGGCACGGTCACAGGAGAAAGCAAGCTGGAAAAAGGCTGGCAACAAACCCTGAGGACAGACCACTGCAGACAGGGTCCTGGAGCCACCATGCCACCAAAGGGCTTTCATCTGTGGAGATGCATTTGAGAAGACCTCACACCGGTCAGCAGCTCCTGTGTCACTCCTTCCTACGCTTGCATTGTTCCAGAGCAGCAGCGGCAGCTGAATCTGCCCAGCTCAAAGCACGGAGGGGAGCTGCAAGACATCAGAGGAGAAAAACCCACTCTTCCTTGCAGCTCAAGCACTGGCCAAGTGTGTGTACTGGAACATGAAACAGAACTGACTTTAACAAGAAGCCCAAAAAATTTTGAAAAAGTTAAATCATCTCGCATGGAGCCTGGTTCACCCCTGTCAGCCAAGAGCTTCAATTGGCAGCCAGACAAGCACCTGTCAGGGCTGGGCTGGAGTCATTAGCAAGATCAGAGTCTTGGCAGAACAGCGGGAGGTTGGACTAGATGACCTAATTTACGTCCCTTCTAGCTCAGAAAAGCCTGTGATGTATTTTTAATGAAGCACACACAATAAACTGCTAACATAATATTAGAGGCTCACTTCAAAGCTCAAATAGGCAGGGAAATCAAGGTGAAAGTTTCTGAATTCATCATTATTATGTGTCACTCATCTTCACTATGACAACCCGTGGGCACACCAAATGCTTCCTTTCTAGTCATGGTTTGGAGCCCACTGTCCTCCTTATTTTTTCTCATGCAAACTAGAAGGAACCCGAACAGTATAAAGTTTGACTAGACACCCCTTATAGATATATGCATTGTTCCAGCCCCACAAAAGGTTCTGCAAGCAGCAAAATTTAGTGACTCTGAAGAAGGCTGGGGTCACACCTTAGACAAGCTTCAGGCTATCTGGGTCACCTTTTGTTCTGCTGGCCCCTTTTCATCATATAGCTGGTGTCTGAAAGGTTTATCATTTCATGAGATGTGTCAGGGAGCAGCAAGAGCAAGGCTGCTCCCTCAGGGAAGGCAAGCCAGGACCTGAGTGGGATCCCACAGCTGGAAGGGGCCCCAGCAGCCCCAGCCTGTCCCGCAGGATCTGAGTGAGGAAACAAGACCAAGAGATGGTGGCCAGGTCCAGCCAAGAGGACCATCGTAAGGCAGTATCACAGCAATGAGGCAAGTCCAAGGTGAAGCCAGGAAGTCAATCCACAGGTCAGGATCAGGTCCAGTGATCATCAAGCAGGTCCATAGTGAGGCAACAGGTCCAAGTTCAAGCCCACAGCTGGGGTTCCGAGCAGAAGGGTTGTGTAGCCAGGCAGGAACATGACTATATCTGAGCTGTAAACCAGGGCCCCTCCATCATGGCTCCAACAGGCACTGAAGACACCAGGCTGAACATAAATAGATCTCCATCAGCCATGGTTTGGGTGGAGAACCCAAACAAGACTGGTCAGGGCCATCAGGACCTATTAGTTAACAACTCAGGACCCTGGCAAGATATGTGAGCTGCACCAGTGGTATAGAAACACACGGGGGAAAATTGGATGTCTGTGTGTCACAGTTTTCTCCTCCTCAGAACTATTAGGCCACTCTGGCAGAAGAAAACAGATTTTTCTCCCACAAGTAGCCATTCTTTCTGGGATGGTCCCTGTTTCACCCAGTGGCTGGAAATAATCTGCTAGGTAGTTTAAAAACCACAACTCTGGTGTAAATAAATAATACATTCCAAGGGTGGAAACAAATCAGAAGTTGAACACTCCTCTCACTGCTCCTAAATATTCCTGACCTCTCCAGGTTACAAAAGTTGGCTAAGAACAAACTGGTCAGAGACTAAAGCACATGTCATGCCCTACCAAACCAACACCACCACAAGAACTTACCCATGTGGAGTCCGGAAGACCTTGTTGTTGAACTCCTCTGGTGAGCTTCCATTGCTGGAAGTGCTCCTAGAAGTGACACACAACCTCAAAATATACATAGTAAAGGTAAACATCCTAGTGTACCCTCCACCCCCACCCCTAACTCATAGAAAACGGGTGTGCATGTGGATGCATTCCCAGACCTCCTTGTTTGGGAGACTTCATGGTGCTTTCCCTTCAACAGCCTTCATCTCCACCAGCCTCATCCTCACAGTTCCAGCAAGGTCAGTCTGGCAGCAAGAGAGGGGACAGTGAGGCATAATAACACATAAAAAAAAAAAACCATTTAGCAAAATACAGAATTTAATAGTCTTGCTTGGAAACCTTGTTCAAATTTCTTTTACTGCCCAAAGTGAATGGGAACATTTAGTCCTAGTGTCCTGAAGTCAACTTGAAATTCTGGTGGCTGTCTGACACGGCGGGTGAGGAGCATGCCTGTTACCCAGCCTTGCTGCATCCTCTTTGCGCTCAGTCTCTAATTGTCATGCAGAAAGGGACTGAGCCTTCCAGGTAACCTGGTGTTAATTTCACCGCGGGGCGGAGGGGAGGATGGAGGCAGCTAATGAATGAGCAGAAGTGATTGATTCCTGTCTCGGTGTCAGGACACTGAACGGCTGTTTGTCAAGAAACAAGAAAATGTCACTGGGATTTGTAAGCGCTTGTAACTATTACATAAAGCACTTTGACTAAGAATCGCATAAGATAACTTTCCAAGACTGCTGCTCTGAGAGTGTGTTAATACAACCACTGGCTCTTCTTGACATTTCTGCAAACAACTTATAAATATTCCATGGGAGCGGCTGCTCCTGCTGCCGCTGTTGTTGCGGTTTGAATGGAAATACCAGGGGAGAAAAGAGCAGCTCTGCCCTTATTTAGCAAGCGTGCAGCTAAATACAACTCCTCAGGCAGCCCACTCCAGGGCTTTGCTCCAGCGAAAACAAAAAGCAGTCAAGCATCCTGCCCTTCTTCTGATGAAGGAGAAGCTTGGGTGAGTGTGAAGCCCCAGCACAGTCTTCTACCACCAGACTCTCCACACCCAGATGGGCACTGGGAAGGAGGTTAAACGACTCACCCAAGGTCTCCTATTGTGCTTGTGACACTGCTGGGAATTGCAGCTCTTCCAGAGCTGTCTCTGGTGCTTTACCCAAGGCTCAGAGGCTAAACACAGTGTTCCTCAAGCAGGACAAGGCAGTGATGGAGAGGCCGATGTCTTGGTGTCTGGGAGAGGCAGCTCCACGTGTATTCAGGCACTGTCTGCGGTGGGTGTTGTTAATGAAAGGTGCCGTGTCGCTCGTCTCAGGCATGGACAGGCTGGTGCATAACATGTCCTTCTGCTCACGGGCAGCAGGCAGGATCCCTGGCCTGCTGGGGTGATGGGAGGGATCACACAGCAGACCTAGTGAGAGATGCTGCCGTGCTCCTAGCAGCCTGTGCCCAGGATAGGCAGGACCACATTGACTATGAAGCTCCTGGTCCTTCTCTAGAAGTGCTGGATCAAACCGCGCTGAAAAGGCTTGTGCAGAAAGCAGAGCAGGACTTTGCAGCTCAGGCAGCAGCAGACACACCTGCAGAGAGTTGCAGGAGTGCTTGTTTAAACCCCACTGACCACAGCCAGCCATGAGCTGCAGCTTTACTGTTACGAAATGTTAGCTGCCCACTCATGTGGCCAAGTCCAGCACTCTCTCCTCACACTGGGTTTTGCAGTCATTCCCTTTCTGCTTTAAATCCGAGTCGGTAAGACTTAAAACCAGCCACAGAACAACAAATGCAAGTGGGAGCCAGCCACAACCACACCACCACAAAGGAACCGAGCCATGAGCAAACCACTGCCAACAGACCCGTCCCACAAATAAACCACTGCAGATGGACCCTGACACAAGTAAACCACTGCAGATGGAGCCACCCACAACTGAAACACTGCGAAGAAGCCCAGCCCATGACTCATCCCGGCTAGTGCGCCTGTGTTGGTGCCATGCAGAGCACGGCAGTCTATCAAAAGCTATGATTTCATCCCAAAAGATGTTACTGTTTTTATGCCTGATGACAGCCAGGGCCTTTTTGGTACCTGCTGACCTAGAACAAGTCTCTCAAACTGTACTGAAGGTGGGTCATTTCAAGATGTGAAGTGCCTCGTTGTTTAGTGAGTGGGCAGCATATACCTTTATTTTCATCTTGCCTCTCCTTTGCCATTTTTGACTATTTATAGATGCCCTAGGAAGCAATTCCACTAAGTCTTACCTGCCTCAGCATTTCCCTATGCAGTGCCCTAGTTATGGTGCAAATCAAGGGGTGTCTAATTAGTGTTTCTGCCCTAGTCAGATTCAAATCCTTGGGCTTGGCTTCACAGGGATGGTGTCTGCATAATTCCACAGACTCCTTGCCCTCACCATGGTTGTACCCAGAGCTCATGTTATCTCCAGAGCTTTCCATCAGCAATTGTGAAACTGTGGTCCAATATCATCCCTAAGAAACCTTTGCCTCTCATGCCTGTTTTCCTGCCCACCCTCATTTCTCAAAGACTTTGGAGTTTTTTATCCCTTTCTGATGTTGAGAAGGAGGCAGGACAGACATAGATCTTCTCCCTTACTGTCTAATGATAGGGAACTACTCCAGAAACACAGCTTGGACTTAGAAAACCTTCCAGCCTCCATTATTTCTATGCATCATGTTTGGCAAAATTCAACAACTCTGATCTTCTCCACGTCACAGAAGAGAGATGAAGAAACACCACTTGCTCACAAGGTTCAGGAGATCCTGTTTAGAAGCAGTGATCTCAGCCCTCTGGAGTCACCAATAGCTGGGCTTTTGTCCCATGATCTTACATGAGCTACTGGAGGAGGATGGCGTAGAGGTGCCATCTGCCTGCAGCCTGAGGCCAGAGTTGCAAGCAGGTATTTGTCCCCACAGACAGGTAACTGAAGGCACTACTGCCAGAAGCAGGTTACAGTCCCTGACAAAGCACTGCCAGCTCCCAGCACTGTCCTGAGTCTTCTGATATTTGGTGCTGTCTGGTGGTTCCCTGACTTAGGAGTGGGGAGACTTCGGCCTCAGATGCGAAAAGCTTGGAAACACGGTCTCCAAACTCAGTATGCAGCTAAGCAGAACCCAGATGAGCTTCATTAAGAAACCCTGTGTATTTAAGGTGATTTACATTTGGAGGCCTGAGTGATGTTTTTTAGCAGTTGGAGAGTCATGCTGCTGCTGTCTGGAGGACTGACTTGTAAATGAGAATCCTCCGTCTCAGGGGAGGGACAGGAGAGGCAAAGGCAACTTGCATGTCCTCTCACATACACCAAAAGAGGGGCAAGAGGGGAGGAAAGTTGCTACCACAAACACATTTGGGGCAACTGTAGACTCCTAATGCCCAAAGCAACAGAGACCACTAGCTCTGCCTGAGCTTGTCTCCCTCAGAGCATTGCACTTCTCCTAGATCCTAGTGTGCAACGGGCAGAAAACAAACCTATCAAGGTGCAGTGCCTGGCCATGGTCACATTTGGCTGGTCTTGTCCTGTTCTCAGCCTCTCCTGGTCGTCCGATGACAAGTTTCCAGAAAGGCTGATTCAGGAGTGATAGCGATGAGGTTTAGACCCAGCACTGCAAGGGACTTTTAACGCACAGACCCAGACAAGTTCACCTTTCAAGGGCTTGGAGGGATTTTGAACAAGGAAAGTGAGGAATCCTCAGGAGACCACAGCTTACACTGTTTGAGCTCCCTATGTCAGAGCATCTAAGACCTTTCCAATCAACATCTAATACTTCCTATGAAACAGGCCATTAGTGGTGTTTCTTTCACAATGTATTACCCTTGTCTTCCTCCCTGGCTTTGATCAAAAAGGGCTTGATGATGGAAGTGGCATCAAAGCCATAGCACCCCTATATAAAATTTTGATCTCAATGAGTCAGATTTATCCATTAAGAAAGAAAAACAAAGCTTTCAAAACCAGTTTGATGAAATCACTTTTACGTAGAATGTACCCACATCAGATGTTGCAACTTGGTGGCATGGCAGAGAGAGGCGGGGAACTCTGGAGTGAGACTTCCCACACCTGTGTTGGGCATCTCGTTTAGAATGGGACAAATCACCACCTGGGGACATGCACTTCTGGACCCTGCTTCCCCAGCTGCAGGCAGAGGTAGAGCCCCATCTCCCTGTTCTCTGCATGAGGATGGGAAGACAGAGGTGGGGGGGCAGAGAATAACAACACTCCACATGTTACCGTGACAAAGTGGGGGGCAGAATCATCTCCTTGTCTAGCTTGGAGCCCAGCAGTGCTTACAGATGGGCCAGGAAACCTGGAAAAAGTGTTCGTGCTTGTTGCAAGGACAAGTATGGAGCTGGTGGCCAAGGAAAAATCTGGATATGGGGAGACAAATGCTGTCAGAGAAGCAAGCAGGAACATGATGTCTTTCCACCACTGCCTGAAGGTCTGTGTTTTTACTGCATCTTCAGTATCAGGCTCTGCATCATCAAGGGTGCGTGGTGACAATGCACAGGGGACACAATGTGCTGAACTGTGCAACTTTCCACTGTGTGATGGGGAGCCCATTCTTCCCAGGACAGCATGGACTCCATCCCTCATCCACCCAGAACTTCTGGCTTCTCACTGGTGACTTCGTTTATTTGATTTCACTCTGGGCATCAAGGACTGGAGCAGAAAATTAACTGTGACTTGCACAGCAAGAGAGGAAGAGAGAGGAAGTATGAAATGGGGAACAGTCAACAAGGTCCTGAGCCCTGCTGGATAAATCCCCTTTAACTCAGTGATATTTTAGTGTAAAATAGGTCTAGGAATATCTGGAAGACTTGTGCCAACCCCAGTAAAGTACAAAGCAGAATGAAAACTGCCTTCCTTTGAAGTCCTCAAACACTTCCTACCCTCACTAATACCACAGCTCACCCTTTGCCTCCTCCAACCTCCTGCAGGTGTTCCTGCTGTCCATTTCATCTCCTTTTTCAATAATTTGTTATTCAAATGGCCTTCTAATGTCTGTAAACACAGACATTGGCATCTGGACAGCAGGAAATCTAGGAAATTAGCACAAGGGACTCTTCTGGGCTTGTGGCCAATATATAGTCCTAGGAGCCACTGAAAGCACAGCAGAGTCAAGCTCTAGAAAGCAGGAAGAGTGTCACTGGGTTGGCATAAAGCGACTCCTAGGCCATTCAGGATAAGTGACAGTAATGCACTAGTTTGCTTTGTGTTAACCACAGGGAGCATCAAAGCCAACTCCCTGCAGTACTGATTTGGGCACCGAGAAGCCCAGTTCTCAGCTCTGTCCAGGGCCCCATTTAGCTGCTGGGGGGAAATGACACAACACAAAGCTCTTCTTTTCTGTTTCTGGTTTTGGTTTTTTCCTTTTGGTTTGTTTGTGGGTTTTTTTTATTTTGTTTGGTTTTTGTTTTGTTTTTTGTTGTGTTTCTTTGTTTTGTTTTGCTTTGGTTTTGGTTGTTTGTTTTTGTTTTTTTAAGCTCATCTTGGCGTTTGCCACCTTGTCTGGTTTCCTCTTGCTTATAGAGCTGTGGGCATTGGTCCACATATTTTGACCACAAGACTCACTAACTACTGCACAAAGGAGATGTGCAGGGTGCCCTGAGACTATGACCAAAATGGGAGTTTCCACAGCAGCCTGTCAGAGCATCCAGCAATTCTCCTTCTAGCTTTATTGAGTGGTGCTGATCCCGTGGCCAAGCCAGGCTGAGTTGTTTTCTGCTGTTGTGCTCTAGCTTTTGATGCTTTTGGATGAATAGGAGAGGTCAGGGGTTGCTCTGGGCATGCACGACCTCAAAAAATCCTTTAGCGCTGACATGAAAGGGACAGTTGTAGCCAGTATAGCAGAAAGCAACTGGTGATGTACTGATCACTCACCTGTGTGTTTGGATAAGCATGCACCCAAACTGGACATGCATCAGGTTGTCATGGCTATGTCTGGCTTACCAAGGCACTTAGGACTCCCAGCACAAGGCACTGCCTTCTTGCTTCTTGCTTTGGGCAGGACAATGTATTTGCGCCTAAACACATTTGGGTCCTCTGCAGAGGCTGGTGCTGGTCTTCAAGCTGGGATGGCAGCAGCCAGATCTGCTGGGATCCCAAGGCCATGCTGCACAGCACCTTCTGCCCCATGATACAATTGGCACTGACTGATCAGTCCCCATCTCAGTGAGAAGAGTGAGCTGTTCACTAGTACGGGTCTATGCCACATCTTGGCAACCCCAGTGATGGCTTTGGAGGAAACAGATCACAAATGCAACAGTCTGAGTATTGCCCTCCCTGTCATTCACACAGGTGGAAATTGGCAGTGGCAGAGTTAGAAAGTACCCAGCAACACCCCATGAAGTTGTTGCAGGTGGGCCCCAGATACTGCCACATTGGCTGCCCAACTTGCAGCATCACAGACTCTCTGGGACATATGCCATCCAAGCATCCTCCCCCGCTTGTTCCCATGGTCACCGTTCCCTCCTCATGAGCCATCAAGCCTAGAGAAAGGCTGGCACTAAGTCATCGCCCTGCTGATGTCCTTCACTTCTGGCTTGTGACAGTCCCTCCCTCCTCCAACTGTGGTGGTTCTGTGAAGCTGAACAACAGTCCCAGTGCTGTGACCTCCAACGGCGGCTGGTGACCCTCAGCCTGACTTGCACACATAGCCCCCTAGTGTATATTCCCAGGACCTTAGTGTATCCATGACACTGCCCTTGCTTTGCTCTGGCCCACACTACATGTCACCTGCATGCGACAGGCTGGTCTTACATGCATAGACCTCAATACCTCAACAGTCTTCCTCAAGAGAGGAGCACAGAAGAAAAACTGTAGTTGGATAAGGAAAACCAACTTCTTGGCAAACTCTCTGCCCAGCCCTGCCATAACCTGAAGCACATGCAGACTGCATGGTGGGGGGGGGGGGGGGGGGGGCGGGGGTTTCTGCGGTACAAGGGGTACACAACTAGATCCGGGGAGGGGGTTTTGGGTGAAAGGGGTGGGGGGAGGGGAGAAAGAGAT
>WTSP01020895.1:0-14879 GCA_025331215.1 Actenoides lindsayi | reverse complement strand
CGCGGAGCGGGAAGGCAGGAACGAGCTGGGTTTGCGCGTGGTGGGGTGGGGGCGGGTAGGGGCAGGGGCTGTCTGCAATACAAGGGGTACACAACTAGATCCAGGCAGGTGCTTTGTGGCCCACTGTGTGGTGTGCAGGCACCCAGACATCAGTGGCTTTATTTCCACAGCATCCCCAGGTCAAAGGCAAGGATCACTCTCACAGCCAGGAATGGACACCATCTCTCCAGCACAACCAACCTGAGTTGCAAGACCATGAGCTGCCTGTGTGGGGAGATACACCCCATTTCACAGATCCAAGCCTGAGTGCTGCTCTACTCCAGAACTACCTTCTGGTTCATTGATCACAGAGCTGAGTATGGTTATCTGAGCATACCAGAAGAAAAATGGCCCTGCCTGACTTCTTGGGATTGCTTGCTAACATTCCTCTACCTGCAACCTGGAGTCTTCAACTCCAAGAGGCTGGGCTAATATTTCCTGCTGTTCTGAGCATCCTGAAATAGGAATGCTGTTGGGTAAATGCGTGGGACAGCTCAAAGGGAAGCGGGATCATTAGCAAAGCGTGTTTCGTGCAAGGAAACCCTTTGTTGGCACCAGTTAAAGGTTGCATAACCACTCTGAGTATGTCTTATTTATTACTGTCGTGTTAAACGCTCAGGCTGCCTTTGGATCATGGATTACTCAACATCCTTTTAATTTTTCAGCTTTTGCACTGGTTACCGTACTTCACCCCTTGCAGATGACAACCATTTAGGAAAAAGAAATCTTTATTTTATATTTTTTTTTTTGTATACTTGTACACAAGTAAAATAAAATGCATATCTATATATACTGCAATCTTGTGAAGGAAAAGGCAGCATTCTTTAACAAATGCTGCCCGTAAACATGGTGTGATGGAATGAATACGGAAAAACTGCAATATTCATAAACATAGGATTAAAACAGCATCAAATTCATTACCTCTGCAAATGGGAACCTGCAACATTGTTCAGTGTGATGTCAAGTTACAAACAGATTTTAGACATTCTTTTCAGAGCATTTCTTACACTTTTTTTCTTCCTTTTTTTTTTCTCCCCCCCCCTGTAAATGAACCATATTTCTTTACCATCTGCTGTAGCAAAAGCTGCTTTGTGGGCAAGTGCAGTTCCGAAGACCAAAGGTATAATTCACAGGTTTCAGGACAAATAAATTATGTACATCTTGGTGTTTGTCTTTTTTGTGTTTTTTTGTTTTGTTTTGTTTTGTTTTTTTGTTTTGTTTTTTTTTAGAAAGGCATCCAGTTAACTTTTGTGTAACAAAGCTCTCTCAGGGTGGATGGTAGTTCTGCTTTTGTTTGCAACATTTATGGAGGTCAGCAAAAGTCTAGTATTAAAGTGTCATCAACCCAGGAAAAGAGTTAATTTTAGCAGAATAACAGTAAGCTCCACACCAAGGGGGGGATCAAAAGGCTTAGGCTGAGCTGTAACGTGGAGCTGTTCCCTTGCTGGGTGAGGCGGCACTGGGCCTTTGATCTGTTCTTTTTAGAGCAGCCCTGCCTCTTTTTGGTTGGGACTGTGGAAGGTTCAATAGGCTCTAGAAATTCTGGTTTCAACTTGGTCAATGGAGGGTCTACAATGCTGGGGAAGGTCCCAAAGGGGGAATCATTTATCTGCTTGTTGCTGCCATTTTTGGAAGGGTCCGTCTCAATGTACTTGGTTTTGGACATGTTCTCCTTATCCTTGAGAGGGTTGTTGGAGGATGGCCGGCTGCTGTGGGAAGAAGGACCTGACTTGCCTTTAGCTTCATAAATAAAAGACTTATCCATTTCTGGCTGGCAGCACTTTGAGGAGCCGTCGTGGGAACCGAGAGGTGGGACCCCGGTTGGTAATTTACCAGATCTGGTCTTAGTGCTAAAAACGCTTGTTCGTATCTGGTTGAAGGAGTCGACGCATCCTTCCAGGTCAGCGCTCTGCAGCCTTTTGAGGTCTCTTCCCGCCAAGCGGGGCGGAAGGTGGCACTCCAGCTCTGAAGATGATCCTTTAAACTGCTTAAACCAATTCCAGAGAGACCGAGCCTGGCAGTCACAGATCCACTGGTTGCCATTCAAGCGCAGGTACTGGAGGGACACCAGGGGAGCCATGGTTTCCCCCGTGAGCACGGTCAGGTTGTTGTTAAACAGATACAAAGTCATCACTTTCCCAAGGTCATGAAAAGACCGGCGGTGAACCAGGCTGACTCTGTTCTGGTGCAGAAGCAGACGGTCGAGGTTGATCAGCCCGCGAAAGACGTTCTCTGACAAGCTCTTGATTTTGTTACCGTGCAGAAACAGGTAGGTGAGGTTTGCGAGATCTATGAAGGTGTCATCCAGCAGGTTCTGTAGATTATTATCCTGAAGGTAGAGATATTGCAAGGAGAACAACCCTCGAAAAAGCCCCGTGGAGAGCTCCAGGAGCCCACAGCGATCCAGGTGTAAGGTGTGGAGGTGAACAAGACCCCGAAAAGTGACAGGGTTTATAGATTTCAGGTTTGTGTTGTCACTGAGATCTAACTCCTCCAGTTTATTGAGCCCATAGAAGGCTCCAGGCTCAATGAGGCTGATGTTGTTGGAGTGGATCCAAAGAATCGTCATGTTGCGGCAGGACGTGAAGCTGGTAGACCTCACAAGGGTTATCTTGTTGTTGTGCAAGAAGATGCGCTGGCTCTGGATGGGTATCTCTGTGGGGATTGCTGTCAGTCCTTGCTGCTGACAACTTATTGTAATCTTCGGTTCACTGTAGCATACACACGCCCCAGGGCAAGACTCCACTTCTGACTGGATGTTCAAGCAAAGCACCAAAATCAGCAGTTTGCTTCCTAAAGGATAACAAAAATAGTATGCAAATTAGCCAGGGTCATGGGAGGGAGCTTTTCTTTGCAACTAATAGATGAGCTGGAAAATCACCCTTCTAAGTGTGTTGCCACTAACCACAAACAACATATGCCGGGGGAGCCAAACAATTAAAACACAGAATTAAAAATGCTCTCCCGCTCAACACAAAAGCTGAAATCAATATACACTTGCAGTGACAGAGTCCGAGCACCTCCTCAGCCTTTCACTCTTGGGAGGCCTCTGACTTTGGTGGCGAAAGAGACAGATCGTCATTATGTATTTGTGTTGTGGGTCCTGAAGGCACATCTAACCTAAACCCTGGTCCAAAGACCTGACTTCCGAGCACAGGGGCTGTCTGCTGTGTCCCTGCCACAGCCACATTCGGCACAGTTCGGCCTACGGGAGAGCAGCAGCTGATGCCTTGAAGCCACAGGATTGTACTAGGCAACGCTGCGTCCCATTCCAGCACAGCCACCAGCTCCTGGCTTTGCGGGATCATTGAACAACTCCCCAGAACAAGCAGCTGTCCCCAGGTTGCACTCAAAATGTAAGATAAGAGTTGTGGCTTTTGTGACTTTCCATATACAGTTTCGGACTGATCTGATCTTCCCGTGAGAAAGAACTGTGAGGGATTCCCAGAATAACTTACAGGTCAGACCTGCCTGTAGAGGTCTCGGGGCCAAGAGAATCCTGTCCTTCTGTCTGCGAAACCTTTACGACACATATTCTTGCTTCCCTTCCCTTTGAATCTGTGCAGCAACTGAGGAAGAGGAGAAAACAGCACGTTTTTCCACAGAAGGCAGTGCTGTTGCCGGAGGAAATCACGTGCAATGCTTGATTCAGGGATTCCTCAAAGTTTGCAAAGCAGCAGAAGTAGGTTTCTTGTGTCCCAAGTGTGCAGGCAGCCCACCGGGGTTCAAGAGCCCTTGAGAGGAACATTTTTTCATGGTGGTGACCACCCGCTTCCCCAGGAGCTGGGCTGCGCAGGCATCACAAGGAAGCATTTTGATTCATCAAATTCATGAGCCCCAGCTGGGCTGCTGGGAGGGGGCTGTGGAGGCAACATCACCTTCTGAAAGGGGACCTAGGGCGGGGGGACGTGATCAGTGTGAACGTCCAGCTGAGACACCTGCAGAGACACCTGCTGTTTCCTACCCGTTGTGGGGAAGGCAGGGAAGAGAGGCAGCTTCAGTAGGGCTTTACCAGCAATTAGCAGCAATTAATTAGATTGCTTCCTCTAAACAGCTTATGGGATCTAAAGTGAATGGGCAGCAACTGTAGCAGCGGGAGACTCCATTTGTGGAACGCCACATGAGAGCAGGGACTCGGGAGTCTCCTCAGCCCATCACAGCACCTCCGCCAAAAGGACACATTCCTCCCGACTGAGGAGGATCTCCAGCCCAGGGACAACAGCATCTTTCCCTCCTTGCTGTTGTTGGAGGTTTTTTTTTCTTTCTTGGAAGTCTGAAAATATTGTTCAGGCATGTGGATGCCTCCTTACACCTCAAGGTAAAACAGCAGACTTCAAAAAGTCAGGAGGAAAAGGGCGACCAAAGATGCAGAATGGGATAAAGTGGGGAGACCGGAGACAGCCTGGTCGCGCCCAGCCACGTGTGCACAGTGCAGCAGGGTAGCTCCCACAGGGCCAAACCCTGGAGACAGGGGCTGCATCTCACAGACCAGCCTGGAAGGCCATCATGTTGCTAATGAAATCACAGCGTCTCTGCATCAAAGCAGCAACTTCAAACCCCAACGAGAAAGGATTAAATCACATGGAAATCTCACCAAACTGTTCACTGAAGCAACAACAATGACATCAGAGAAGCCAAGGCGGGAAGGTCACTTTCCTGCAATAACAGGTTGCGATCCCAGGCTCGAGTTTCCGCCTAGTCAAAATAATTCAGCGTGTGTGACTAATAAATCTGTGGTGATCCAACAGGCCAATATAGGCAGGAGACTCCTATATATCATATTCCACATGGGAGAAAAAAATAACAGCTCAGCATGCAGAGATAATTTGAGGCTGATATTATTAGCTGCTGAGCATCCCTGGAAGGCAGAGTGTTGAGTGCAGTATTATGACACATTCTGGCTGGCTTGTCATGTTTTGACATATCACATCTCATTGTATGGAGCAAAGTACCACGAGACAACTGAAATCCCCCGCTGGAGACATGTCAGACCAAGAGGAGCCTCCTGGGAAATTAAAACAATGCCGGCAACTCTGACCAGCACGATTCCTCTCCAACTGATAATGAAAACCTGTAGCCAGAGAAATACGACTTTCTGGAGCCTCGTTCTTCAGTTTTGTGTTTCTGATGACGGGGGCCAGAGTGGCTCCAGAGTAGCGAGGATCCACCTCACTACCAACACCATCCTCTCCAGTAGAACAGCGCTTGGGCTGTGGACACTGCTGCAGGCTCCACTGCACTTCCCAGCTGCTCCTCCCTGCCTTGGCAATACCGCAGGGACTACAGCCTACTCAGGAAAAATCCAACCACGACCCAGATGGATCCCACATGTCTTATAAATATGTGACATGCTCACAGAGGAGTGAATGCAAAGGACCATTCCTATGGGAGAGGAATCACAATGACAACACTTTTGTTCCAGCTCCAGCCAGAGGAGGCAAGAGCATAATAAATGTATGTATACATGGGGAGAAAAAGACAGAACACGAAGCAGCCAGCAGAGAACAAGCCATGCATGTGAATACCACCCTGCCCTGTGCCACCCTCCTCCTGACAGCCATGGTCCTGCACGGAATCACATATTCACAGAGTGGGGGGGGGGGGTTGGAAGGGACCTCTGGAGATTGTTTTGTCCAACCCCCCTGCTCCATCCAGCAGGGCCACCCAGAGCAGGGGGCCTAGCAGCGCAGTGTCCAGCCGGGGTGGGAATCTTTCCAGAGAAGGAGACTCCACAACCTCTCTGGGCAGCCTGGCACAGGCTCCCACACCCTCACACAAAAGAAGTTTTTCTGTATGTTCATATGGAACTCTTGGGTTCCAGTTTGTGCCCATTGCCCCTTGTCCTGTTGCTGGGCACCACTGACAAGAGTCTGGCCCCATCCTTTTGCCCGCCAGGGCCCTTTAGCTCTTGCTCAGCATTGATAAGATCCCCTCTCGGGCTGCTCTTGTCCAGCTGAACAGCCCCAGAGGACTCAGCTTCTTCTCATTGCAGAGGTGGTCCAGCCCCCTAATCATCTTCACACCCTCTGGATCACTTGATCACTCATGCCCTGTGTGTGCACACCCTGGACATCGATGGACAGAGCTGCCAGGGACAGGCAGCAAGATCCTGTTCCAGCTTCTGGGCACCTGCAAAGCTGGAGGCACATTGTGGCTTCTTCCCAGCACAGAGGACAAATCCTGCTCCATTCTGAACCGTGGTTTTTCTTTTCCGGCTGTCGATGTCTCCGTGGCTGCCAGGAGCTGTGACTCAGTGGCACTGATAGCCAGCTGCCAGCAGAGCAGCACGGGGAAATTAATTACAGGCAGGGCTAGCCTGTGTGCTTTAATTAGGGACCTGGTGTTCTTGAGCTGCTCGGATTAGCTCCTTCCACCAGAGACAGTTACTGTCAATCATCCCCCAAAGCTTTTTTCCAGTTAGTTTCCCGCTGTGCAGCTCAACCACGTCCTGACTGATCCATGACAAAGCTCAGAGCCCAGCAGTCACCAGAGGGTCCCAGGCCACTGCAGGGCCTGAAGCAAGTGCAGGAGTGTATGCAGTCCACAGACAGCCTTGGGAAGTCAAGGTGACCCTTTCTTCCCCAGCCAGACTGGGGTGAGCTGTGGCAGAGATGGAAGGACCATGCCTTGGCCTTCCCCTGCTTCTCCAAAGAGCTTCTCCACCACTAGTGTTCAGACAGTAACTATGCCTTGTGCCCAGTGTGCCGCAGACCACAGTGGCCACCAAGTGCCATGAGCCATCCCGACCGTGGTTTTATCTGTCCAACTCCGGCCAAATATTACTTCACTTTTTCTGACCAGGTGCCAAGTGACCACTTCAGGATGGGCATAAGCACATGGCAGGGTCCTGGGACAGGGAGATTACTTAACGTTGGCATCAAGTCACATTAATACATCCACACAGTTTTAGGATGGTTTGAAGCACAGCAGAGCTTGTTCCTGTCTGTCAGGCTAAGATACATCCTGGCAATGCCTAGAGCCTGTACACTGTCCTGTACACCATGCTGCAGCTTGTTTCCCTTGGCACAAAGCAGAGGGAAGGATGAAGACCTTCGGAGGGTGGACACGCAAAGAACACACAGAGAGCTTAAAACTTGCCAGGAATAGTGTGAGTGTCATGAACTTCTGCTCCTCTTGGAAAGCACCAAGTATCCATGAGGCTGAGGGGTCCTGGTGGGCATGGGCCTAAGCAGAAAGGTCAAAGCCCTGGTTGACGGCAAGTGACAACAATCCAGGGGACCTGGGCAGAAAAAGCCCAATTACTCTGCAGCCTGGCTGGCACAGGCAAATGCCATCGTTTATTTCCCTGGAATGCTAGTTTCAGGTGGTTTCAGCTGGTTTCAGACTTTGGGTTTCTTCCCTCCCCAGGAAAAACATATCCTGCCCTTAGACCAGAAGTATAGGAGATAGTCTCTGGTGTCACAGGAAGGAGGGAGGCCAGAACGTCCACTATGGCCCCTCCCCAGAAATACATACCAAGCACAGCGCACAGTGGGCAATGACAGTGTCCTTCCCTCAAACTGCCAGATAAATCCATCTGGAGCTCTGTGTATGCAGTGTGCTCCCACCACCACTGCCGACCAACTGATGATGGACCCTCCACCACCTGCTGGACTCTTCCACCTTTAGGACTCAACCTTAGTGCCTATCGCTGAGAAAAAGGGTCTTGGCATGACACCCAGTCCCTGAACTCTTAGATGAGAAGCCATTCCCACCTCTTCCAGAACATGATTAAAACTTAACTGGATAGTTCCAGTCAAAAGCAAAAGATGAAAGAAAATCCAGTACCTGAAACCTTCAGTCCTTCCAAGACTTTGGTGTTGAGTTTAGCATTTGTTCCTCCAGAGCTTTCTTAAAAGCCAGAAACCTCCTTCAGTCAAACTGCCGCACTTCCCCTTTGCCATCTCAGAAGTGTTATGACTCATGGAACTGGGAAGCAATTAAAGTGGGTCCATTATCTGTCTTTCTGCTAGTCCCCTGTGCCATCGCATTGTCAAACATGGCAATTAGAAAGAAAAGGCTCCAGGGGCCTCTAATAGATGCTTTGCAAACTTTTTAAGAGGCCAAAGCAAAATGCAATTTTCTGCAGTTTGCAGAGCCGTGGCCTTTCTCTGCTGTGCTGCACTTGTCTCTATTGATTTGGAGATATTATAATGCGGCTTTCCTACAGTGAAGGGTCAATAATCATTTGAATTCTCTCTTGGTTGGACATAAAGGGAGTACTTTACAATACAAAGCCTTTTGCTGATGCACACAGCATTTCGCCTTTGTTTATAGTACGGAGACACTGTCGCTGCTTAATTCCCTGTTCTGAACAGATATTGTTTGAAATTCAGCACATGAAGACACTCTGCAAAGCAGCTTCAGTGTCTCCTGCTTTATCCTGTGGCCAGAGCTGGGTCTGGGGGTGGGGGTGGGGGTGTGCCAAAAGGAAGAGGGCAGCACTTTTATGCATTTCAAGTCTAAAGCAAATTAAGAGGTGAATGAGGAAGGAGAATTGGTTTGGTCTAATCTCACACCAGGCTGGACTCTCCCTCCCTCCGCTGAAAACGGAAAGGCCGGTTCATGATGGTGCAGCTGAAGTGGCTTTACAGAATCACAGAACATTAAAGGTTTGAAGGGATCTCAAAAGACCATCTAGTCCAACCTCCCTGCCAGAGCAGGACCACCTAGAGCAGGTCACACAGGAAGGTGTCCAGGCAGGTTTTGAAAGTCTCCAGAGAAGGAGACTCCACAACCCTTTTGGGCAGCCTGTTCCAGGCTCTGTCACCCTCACAGTGAAAAGTTTCTCCTTATGTTTCTGCAGAACCTTTTATGATTCAACTTACACCTCTTGCCCCTTCATCACTGAGCAGAGCCTGGCTCCATCCTCCTGACACTCACTCTTTACATCTTTATAAACATGAATGAGGTCACCCCTCAGTCTTCTCCAAGCTGAAGAGCCCCAGCTCCCTCAGCCTTTCCTCAGCAGGGAGATGTTCCACTCCCTTCAGCATCTCTGTGGTTCTGCGCTGGACTCTCTCGAGCAGTTCCCTGTCCTTTTGGAATGGAGGGGCCCAGAACTGGACACACTATTCCAGATGCGGCCTCACCAGGGCAGAGCAGAGGGGGAGGAGAACCTCTCTTGACCTACTAACCACACCCCTGGATGCCATTGGCTTTCCTGGCCACAAGGGCCAAAATAAGCAAGAGCAACACGCAAAGGAATCCTGCTGGCCAAAGAGTTGCTGGGGAGCTCAGTGAGCCGCTGCGCAGACAGCCCAAGCTGCCTCTGACGGGGCACAGAAGCCTCATTAACAGATTAAATGGTTGTTCTTCCCCTCAGCAATCTTAAAGAAGGAGCTGTAGCAGAACCCTTGTGGCAGGGACACTGAGCAGCGAGTCATCTTCTCACCTTCAGCTACGTTTGTTCTGAATCACACCTTTTTATACATAAAGAGCCCCCCCCCCCCCCCCCCTTCCTTTGTTAGCCACACTTCTTCCTCTAAGATCTCACTGCCTATGTTCCTCCTCTGGCCAATGACCAAGTCTTTCTGGCACCTTTAAGGATGAAAAGCTCCACCACAGTCTTATTTTCCATTTTTAACAGCAAGTTCAATAGGGTTCCTCTGATGGTTTAAGTAATTTAGAAACACGAACTTCACTTAAAACCTTCCTTCTAAATCTCCTGGTTATAACCCTTGACCTTTGTCAGGTCTCCCTTCTCATTAACTACAGCCACAGCAATTTGCCTTTGGAAGCCCAACCACTCACCGTGGGTGGCCGAGGCACGGATGTGATGGTCTGAGCGCTGGCTGGGGGATTTGATGCCGACGAAGGAGGGGGTGGCTGGGGTATTTCATTGGGTTTGCTGGGACCGATCTTCTCCTTGCTGTCATCTTCTGGCACCAGCCCCTTGGCCTTATGGATAGCTTCAATTTGCTCTTGGAGAGTAATATTGGCCTGAGCAGCCTGCTGTGTGCGGGCCATGCTGCCCGAGTGGCCATCCCAGGTCACCTGAGAGGATTAAAAAAAAATAAAAATCAATCAGAATCACACCAGCCTGTCCAGACTGCAATGTGAGCTGTAACTGAACCAAGAGAGCAGCTTTACAGCAAGAACAAAGTTCAAAAGACTCCAGTCTCTTAGCATTCATAATCCTACAGGAATCTGTTAAAACCCCTGTGGTTTCCACTCTACCTTTTCCTCTGGTTTCTGGATTTCTTCTTCACCAATCTTTTTACCAATGGCAGTCTCTTCTACACCGAAGATATCAGTACGGCGCTCTGCCAGCTGCTTCAAGCTGCTTTCAATATCCAAACCTGCAGGCAAAAAGATTAAGCGTTAACTCAAGTGAAATAAACACAATTTAGCCTCAGTTTTGCTGGGTCTAGTGCTCAAGCTGACCTGGGGCATAGACCTCGTCATCGCTCTGCTTTTCACGGATGGATCGATCGCGCTGCTCCAGCCATCGAGGATCCAGGAGGCCAATTCGCATGTGTTCTTGCATTTTACTGGCAGGAATCTTCTCTCCAGTGATGGGGGAAACAAGATACTCATCTGGAGCTGGGGCAGGTGGTAATGGTTTTGAGGCTAGAAAGACAAAACCACACTGTTAAAAACACGTCAGAGGATGAGGCCTAGAACCAAATGCTTTTGTGATTATTCAGGAAGAAAGAAAAGCTTTTCTTCAGCAGCCTGATTTACCTTTGGGATCATAATCCTTCCGCACAATGACCTGATCTGGTGTGGGAGGAAGAGGTGGTGGCATTGGGGTTTCAGGAGGAGGAGGAACCTTCTGACCTTCATCTTCATCATCCGAGCCCTTATTTAGAAAACAAAACAAAACCCAAAGTAAGTTCCTGCGGTCAAATATCAACAAATGAGATTTGAGAGAGGCACAAAAATCCTACACAGTGCTGGAAGAACTGATTACGCAGCTTCAAAGCTATTTTGTCTCTGGAGGCATATGCTGGAGTGGTTCCTCTGGAGAATCACAATTCAGAAATTCAGTGGACCCAGAAGAGGAAGCAAGAGCTCCTCAGCTTCCACATGACCACAGCAAGCAGGGGCTTACAGTTAACCACACTCTTGTTCCTCGTTACCAGAAAAAAAACCAAACAGCTTTCGTACAGGGAGTAAAGGAAGAGTCTAAAATGAGTCATCTTTCTGAGTTCCAGACTCTGTACAAGTAAAACTCCAAAGTCCAAAAGGCTTGATCGCAGAAATGTTAAATTCATACCATTAGGTGACAAAATCTCCAAGTTTCTCTCTTGGAAACTGTATTGTCACAGAAAATATGAAAAATAGCATATTCCAGCATAAACAGGTTGTTTTTGAAATTCCATCAGAATAAAACTTCAATTTCTGCAAGAAACTGAGGAACTTCTTACAGTGAAAACAAAGAGCATCGTAAACCACACAAACTTCCCAGGACAAAAGTCCTGCTGGTTCCATCAGCTACTTACCTCGTCCATATCCTGCACTTGTGTGTCTTGATCCAGCTGTGCTGGGGGCTCATCTGTCTTCTCTTGCTTTTCATCCTCCTCATCTGACTCCACCTCCATCTCTACCTCCTCACTTTCCCCAAATTTCTCATAACGCTCCTGGATCAGGATTCGAGCTCCCAACTCTTCTGGAGTGGTGGGAGGAGGGAAATTCCCTACAATGCAGACAACAAAGCCTGTGTTTCTCTATCCCATATCTTTGCTCAATGTAGACAGAAATATCAGCTTCTTGAACAAAAAGCAGTTTCTTTACAAAGCAGTGGCATCGAAGCTCCCTGGGTTCCAAGGTGTATATACAGAAGGGACTGAATGGAACCTATACAGACCAACATCAGCATCACACGTGAAGATGCTTAAGAGGTGAAAGCACCACAAGCTCTGCTGTCCTGATGGAAGTGGAAGAGTGGACACTAGAGCTGTTCTGGACTTGTGCAAGGAGAACATGACTGACTCCAGAGAAAAAACAGCCTTGTACACTGTCACTAGAAGGTTTTCCTTTTTATCTCTGGGGGCCATGCAGCTGTAAAACCCAATGTCTGTCTAAAAAGGGCATTTCAGGACATAGCCCCTACTCAAGAGGAAGCAGAGTTTCATAGAGGTTACAACACCTAACTTCAGTACCTTGCTCATTGGGCTGGAAGTCAACTGTTTCCACCACCACAAAGTCATGCCAATCAATCTGGGCATAAGCAACACGCTCCTTTTCCTTCTCCTCCTCTTCTTTCTTCCGCTCTCGCTCCTGGAACTTTGCCCACTCCACTCTGTAGTACACCTGCAGGAGCAGGCGTGAAGCACAAACCAGATGTCAGACACAAAACACACCACAGACACCCCCACAGAGGCTTCAAGAATTTTGCACATTTTTCACACCATACCTGATCCAGGACTTCCTTGGGATTTTCAGCCTCTTTCTTGAGTTTCAGGAGTAAGCCCTTCGGTGGGATCAAGATCTGAAACGTATTTTGCATGGCAGTCAGTGACAATTCTTTTTGCAAAGCCTCCTTAAAAGCAATTATTCTCTTTTCACACTGATAAAAATACCAGCAGACCCTAGTGGCTACGTTCCCTTTATTTTATTGCAGCCCTCTTTGGACTTAGTACTCATGCTTGCGCTTAGAAATACTCACTCTTGGCCTTCCAACTACCCTTCAAAGTTAAAAAAACCCCACAAGTTTTACTTGTGTTAGTTTCTGGTACATTCAAGCCACAGCCTGACGCTGCCAACATAAAGAGGAAGATTTAAAGGATGGACTCCTGGACCTGCACATATTTCTAGTCTTGGCTTCAGGAGTCTTCAAAAGAATCAATATTGCTGCTGAAAGGTGAGCTGCCAAGAGTACCTTTGTGTACTGTTCAACCAGCTTAGTGAAGTAGTTGAAGAGGCTGTGCTGGGGGCGAAGGAAGTCAAACTGGTAGTTCCTCTGCTCTTTCTGCATCAGCTGAGTCAAGAACTGCCGCCCATTCCGAGCCACGAACTGCGCCGTGAGCTTCACCACATCCAAGTCGAAGGCCGAGATCGAGGGAGGATCCGCAATGAACTCAAACTCCGGAGGTGGCTCCTTTGGAACGACTGTCTCCTGGATCACCTGGGCCTGCACCTGCAGAGAGAGCAGAGGCGGCTCAGGGACTGAAGAAGGAAACCGTTACAGAACGCTTGGGAGAGGCTGTTTGAGATGCACCTGCTGGGGAAAAGCAGCATCAGTCAGGGTACCCTGGCAGCTGCAGGGATCAGAACAACAAGTACCATGTGATGCAGCTGGATTTACACCTGCTACAAAGGAAATGTTGCTCCAACAGCTTCAAAACTGGACACTCCCAGGACATGGCTACAACCCTCCTGGAGGGTCAGTGCCATGCGGTGTGATTGTTGGCCATGCAGAGCCTATGAAAGACTCGGGTTCAGGCAGTGCCCTTTCTCCCCTCCAGCACAGCTGAAGCTACACCAGACGAGCAATGTTTTGTACTCCACATTTTAAGGAGAAGTCTATTCCACAGTTGACCTCCTCCGCTCAACTTCCAGCCTCTCAGCGCCTTCTTTTTGCAAGCATGTAACCAACCCCTCCGCTCGCCGTGCCTTTCAGGCCTCCTGCTTAACCTCAGCCTGTGACACAAGCAGTCGGAAGCCAAATCCTTGACCAAGATGAACGGAACACCAACCTTCTGTGGAAGCTGCTGCTCAGCGCTCTGCTGCTGCTGCTGCTGCATGACCTTGGGAATCGCAGCCTTGAGCTCGCTGACTTTGTGCCGGTAGAGCGCATGCTAGGGATCGTTGGGATTCAAGACATTGAACTCTGGGTTATTGATTTCATTCTGACGAATTCGAGCTTCAAATTCTGGACCATTTCTGGGGAGGAAAGGAGAAATCGCTTAGATGAAGGGGCATCCACTCGAGTGTAAACGGCTGTTTCTTTCACAGCAGGTCCTGTTGATGCATCAGCCCCTCAGAACACCATTTGCTGTCCTGCACGGAAGGAGTTTTCCTCCAAGGAACTCACACCCAAGCTAAAGGTGATTCTCCCAATTCACTTCATAACTTCTCACAGTGAATATAACCTAAGGCGGTTAAAAACTCCCCCTCACAAATGCGCTACAACCTCACCCGGCTACAGCCAAACAAAAGGCCATTCACTGGACTGACAGGTTAGTGGATGAAGTTCACAAGTTATTTGCTGGTTGAATTCGATTTGCTCTGTTAACAAGCTTTGCAGACCAGTTTGCACTGGCGAAGCCCGAAGCTCCCCAGAAACGGGAGGCACCACCAGTGCCCTTTACCTGGCTACGAAGCTGGCAGTCTTGTCGACGACACTCCTGACCTCTGGAGGGGGGTAAATAATTCCCACCACAGGCTTGGCGGGTGCTGCTTCCTCTTTTGGCTCCTCTTCTGGCTGTAAGAACAATGCAGATACAGATCTATCGAGGCCTCTGAACTGCTGCCTCCCAACCACAGCAGGACTCAACCCTGACACCCCTGAGCATGTTGTTCTGCCCTCCCCTCCCTGCTTAGGGAACGCCGGGGAGAAGTTCTGAGCTCTCCCAAGCAGCACCCAAAGGACCAGCTGTCGTCAACTCCACTCCTACTTTAATAAAGGGGTGAAGAGAAAGGCACCACGACCAGCCTCCTTTTTCAATTCCCACTCCCTCCAAACACCGACAGCCCGAGGAGCTGAAGGACCCGGCAACACCGCGCTTGAGAGGGGCTTTTATGGCACTGCCGTGCCGAGTTGCTCCGTGCCAGCCTGGGTGCCCGAGACTCTCTGGGGTTTGGGAGAACCAGGACCGCCCTCCTAACCGTCTTCGCTACCGCACAGCTCCCGGGCTTTCGGTCAGATCAGCTCCCTTCCCTGCACTCCCATC
>WTSP01020892.1:32016-45842 GCA_025331215.1 Actenoides lindsayi | reverse complement strand
CTTTTTTATATTTATATTTCATTTATATAAACAAAATAAGCTATATATATAAGCTATATAAATAATAAGCTATATGTATATATAAGCTTTATATATGGTTTTGTTACTATTATTGTTTTTGCTGTTGCTTCTTCTCCTCTTGCATTGTTCTATTAAATTATTTAATAGTAAGCCCTGGGGCAACTTAGAATCATTAAGGTTGGAAACGACCTTCAAGATCATCAAGTCCAACCATCTACTAAATATTGTCAGGACCACTAAACCATGTCCTGAAGTGCCACATCTAGATGTTTACTGAGCACCTCCAGGGATGGTGATTCTATCATCTCCCTGGGCAGCCTGTTGCAATGTCTCACCACTCTCTCAGTAAAAAAATTTTTCCTAATATCCAACCTAAATGTCCCTTGGCACAAATTAAGCCCATTTCCTCTTTTTCTTTCACTAGTTACCTGGGAGAATAGACCAACACATTACAAACTCCCTTCAGGTAGTTGTAGGGAGCAATAAGGTCTCCTCCTCCTCTCAGTCTCCTGTTCTTCAGACTAAACAATCCCAGGTGCCTCAGCCGCTCCTCATTAGACATTTTCTCCAGATTCCTCACCAGCTTGTTGCCCTTCTCTGAACTCACTCCAGCACCTCAGTGGTTTTTTTATACTGCAGCACTCAAAACTGAACACAGTAGTCAAGCTGTGGCCTCACCAGTGCCAAGTACAGGGGCATGATCACTTCCCTACTCCTGCTGGACCCACTATTTCTGATACAGACCAGGATTCTTTTGGCCTTTTTGGCCAGCTGGGCACACTGCCGGCTCATGTCCAGCCAGCTGTCCACCAGAACGCTCAGGTCCTTTTCTGCCATGCAGAAAATTATCTTTTTCTCAACCCATGAGGTTTTGTCTTTTAATTCCTATTCCTCTTCTCATATGGGGGAGGGAGGGAGTGACCGCGTGGTGCTCTGCTCCCACTGCGTCTAATACATTACAATATCCTTGATGAATCACTATCAAAATGTTACTAACTCTCATTCATATGTTCAAATGTATTCTGGTTTTAAGACATGTTCTCCACCACACAATTGCAGGTCACAATACTCTGATACACTCAATTTCTGTAAGCAATGCTTAGGTAATTAGAACAAAATCTAACAGAAGTCATCCTCTCCTAAGACACATTTGAGGAACCTGAAGAAATGGAATATATCACATGCATGACTATCTAAGAAAATCAGGAAAATTGTTTCTTCTAAACAAAATTTACCCAAGGAACTAAATTCACCACTTTGGCATAAGTCAGACCTTGTGCAGAGAGTCTTTATATTTAAAAGCAGTAGAACTGAACAGTACAAATAGCAACCTGATATATAAAGGTTGCCTTTCTAGTGACCTTTGATTGATCAACACTTGTAAACAAGAAGCAGAACAATTAATTTTAGAAGGGTTTTGTATTTATGAAACATCTACATTCATATTTTTAAGTCATTTTTAGCAATTAAAATATTAACTATTTATATAAATGTGGTTTTTTTCTTTTCCACACCTTTGCTAGACTATCTCAGTGGAATAACTCCTTGCAGAGGAGCAAATTACAGGGAATTGTGAGGAAACATCAAATAGCAGATAGTATATGTTTGCATTTCTTAACCTTATATTTAAAAAAACCCCTAGGGTTTGGATTTTTAAAAATTATTCTGAAACACTTATTAACCTGCACCATTTTCTGCTCATTGTTCTCAAAACACTAAGGAAAATATCCATTCCTTTCTAGACATGAGAAGGATGTGATATGGTGTAGGAAGGATGTGCTGAACATCACACATAGTTTGACAGAAGAAAGAAATATCATGAGTACTACTTCAGAATTTTGTATTTTGTTATATAATTTTATATTTATTTATTTTTTATTTATACTGCATCTTCAAGTAAAGTACTATTTTCTTTTCCATGGAGGTTTTGTTATTTGGGAATTACATCATATCCTACTTAACTGTGACCATAGTTCTAATTAAACATTATTTAAAAGAGATTATGTTGTACTGAAAGGAGCTTAAGATGCAGTTTTCAGTATGGGGATTTTTTTGTTCTTATTGTTTGGGGTTTGTGTTTCTCTGTTTATAGGTCTAAAATTTCATTACAAACAAATGCATGCTTAAGTGACTCAGGGTGTATCTACCCACAGATATGGCAAATAGAAAACAATACAAACTGGAAATCATGATGAATAAGCTTCTAAGCAATGATATTTAAATCTCCTATGAGTGAATGGTATCTTTAGCACTTACAAAGGGTTAGGTCTTGGAGACAGACTTCTAGTAATAAGTAAAACTTAATGAGAAAAGTTACTCATTTGGCTTGTATCCCTGTATTTAGGCATCACAGTCAACATACATTTATGTTTAAAATTCTTTACTAGGTGACCTATACATAACATAGTTCAGTGTACTCTGCTTCTGTGATTAAGAAGGTGGAAAACTGTTAAACTGAATTATGTAAAGCAACTAGACTTACCTTTCCTTGTAACTGTAAGCACAATAAACAACCTTTATCTTCCTTCATTAACACATTAATATTATTTACTGTTCCTATGCATCACTACACAAAAATATTAGTTGTTTTATATTGGGTTTTTTAGTGCAATGTTTATTCCCTGTATCTTGAGTTACAACATCTAAACGTGGTTTGGCAGTATACTGTATTTCATCTATACAGTAAAGGCACTTCATTAAAAGCATATATACATTTTATTTCTTTCGTTGGTTATAGCTTTAGAAATAGTGGAAATAAAACTTAGAACATGAATTTTGGTTGTGTATTCATAGTCCTTCAATTTCTATTTCAACATTTTCACTTGTTCAATTTACTACAGGAGACAGATGAGACAATGCAAAAGTAAAAATAAATTAAGATTGAAATTAATTAAACAACAGTTCATTGTCTATTAAGTAAACACAAATGGGCACTCTTTATGTCAATGCAAAAGTTTAGTTCAGTTGCATTCAGCAGTAGAAAATTAACACAGAAGGAATCTAGATGCAGTTTAACCTTTGGAGACTTAAACTATGCATACTGCCAAACAAATTGTGTTTATAGTCAAGTTCATAAGGAATCACACAATGAAAATGTAAACCATCAGGTGTGTCAAAAATCCTCTAAAGAATGCTGTAAATTTTCAAACTAAGTCTGTTTGTTTAACCCTTCCAACTGAAACCTGTTAGAGATAGGTAATTTCATAGAATTAAAATATGTGAGAATTTTTCAGTTAGGCAATTTAATTCATACAGTAGTAGTATTTACTTCCACTGAAATATATTGACCTTCTGCATTTTAGTTTTTTTAATATTTTTTGCTGAATCAGTAATCTGCTATTACACAATTTATCAGTCAGGATTAAGATTTTCAAAGCTGCTGAGGAAATTTAGTCTCATTAAGTCACATTTAGTTCCCTTTCGTTGAGAAGGTGAACCAACAAACAAACAAAAAATGCAACTAGAGGCAGACTATTGGGTTCTCATATGTGCTTTAATGCAAAAGTGTACGTATATTTGTATGCACACATTCCTCATCTGTACAATTGTATTTATTTTATGATTTAAAAGATTACTTACTATCTACTATAATACAGTTAAAAATTCCTGAAGAGTTGTGTTATTCTTCAGTAAAACCTTTCAATTATATTCACAGAAAGAAACCATAAATAGTTATTGTATTACTGAAGTAAGGTTCAGCTTCTGAGTGTGAAGTGAAACAAAGCTGGACTCCTAACAATTACGTGAACCGGAGTTTGCAAAATCATCAGGAGTGTTACTGCTAGGTGTGTAGCTATGAGGCCTCTGGTGCTAGTATATTAAAACTGCACTTTGAAAGTACTGATATATGAATTACTTTGAACTGAACTCATCATCATAACTAAGTGGAGTTTGACTATCATGGATAAGTAGCATCTGTGACAAAATCCATCGGAACACAATGAGTTTCATTCTACATGACTTATTTTTGCAGTACAATCTGCAACTGTTCAAACACTGTGGTTTCTAGAAGGACCACTTACAGTAAGGACAACTAGTTATGCTGCTGTGAACAAATAATGTGTATATTTGACTCTCCAACTCAAAAACCAATTAGTCTAATGAATCAGTGTAAACGGGGAACAATAAAATTGGACTAAATGAAGAGAATAACGAGAAAATCAATGTGGCTTCCAATCTTCTATGACAAAATGTTGTGAGTTTTTTTTTAAAACATATATGATTTTACATATAAACAGCATACACTCTCTCTATATCATCAAGGCTCTGAGCAACCTGATCTATTTGAGGATGTCCCTGCTTACTGAAGGGGGGTTGGACTTGTTGACCTTTGGAGATTCTTTCCAACCTGGGTCATTCTGTGATTCCATGATAAACATGATATATACACAAAATATTTGTGTACAGTTATAATGTTAAAACTAAATATAAATTGGGCTAAAAATATTTTACTTATTCTTCAAATATTTTCACATTTTAAAAAAACCCTTATTCCTCACTAGGAAAAAAAATAAAGACATTTTCACAAAGAAAAATCGCAGAGAATCCCACCCTAGATTAGATTAAAATTTAGGATATGCACCAAAAATAGGTAATAAACAATGGCATTCATCTAACTTTTTTTAAATCATCAAAATAAGACATATAATCTAAGATATTTGGCCAGATACTACATTTACACAATTCTCCCCACACTTCAGGTTTGTAGAATTACCTCTCTCCCCTGATTAATAAAGGAACTCAAATTTAGCCATTTTACTTCTTACATGGACTTTACTTGTTCAGGTTTCTTATTTACATTTTTCCTCATCATGAAGTTCAGGGATATACCTCCAGTTTTAATTATTGTATGACCTCGTATATAGGCCATTAAACATACTGTCTCAGGAAAAACTGTAAATATGGATTGTGCTACTGGATCTTCAGTTTCATACATATCTTTAATTCTCATTTTCTATGTTTCCATTAACGATCCAAGATTGAGCACATTATCCAGAACATTAAGTGATTTCGGATGCATTGTTTTGAAATGTCTGGAAACACAATTATAGACTGCTGTTATATAGAAAATTTGGAGAATTATATCTGCCCATTTCTTGAGACCATCCCTATTTCTCAGTTTAGTTTTAGTTTCCTGTATTACTGCTCAAATAGTATTTATAATATTTTCTGAATGCAAGGACCAGTATTGAAGTGAAACATCACCTTCCATTTTTTTCTTTACCAGTGTTTAAAACTTTTTTTTTTTTCTTTTTGCTAAATTATTTGAAGAGAGAGCTATGGGATGAAATTAGCATGGGAAATTCCCATAGGTCCTGTCATTGGATCCCAGGGAGAAGAGCTCAGCACTTCCCTCTCCCACTTCCCTTCCTCAGGAAGCTGTAGAGAACAACGAGGTTGCCCCTCAGGTTCCTTTTCTCCAAACTAGACAAACCCAGTATCTGTAGCTAACAAATTTCTTCTAATCCTATCTAAGGCTTCTGATACTGGATATACTGTATATGATGTGACACCAAAATTGGGATTTTTCTGTGTGTGGTTCATTGAATATCAACAGGGTTTGGGGTGGATGTGGTTTTTTTGTGGGTGGGTTTTGCTTGGGGTTTTTTTGTTTGTTTTTAAAGCTGGCCATTAATAAAATTGCAGGGCAAGTTTACTTGACCTGGAATAGATGTGAAAGGATTGCACTTCTGTGAACAAATCTTTTATGTGACTCATATTTTATTATTTGCCTTTGAACATGTGTTCAGTTAAATATAAAGTAAAAGGTGGATGATAATGTGTCCTTAGTATCATTCAATAACAGTATTACTGGACTGTAGTATATTATGATAAAAAAAAAAGGCAAACAAAATCAAGAAACATGACAGACTTTTTTGTAATAGTGAACTTTTTTCCTCTGTGGGCCAATTGCCCTTTCTTCCCCTCTCTGTCCTTCCCCAAAAGACACACTATAAAAAAAGATCATGATACTTTAATTTCATTCCAAATATGCCTTGATTTTTGACACTTCTATGAGATTAGCCTAAGGGGTGTTTTCACACATACCATGAAAGTCAAATCCTACAAGGACAATAACAAAAATACTCTTAATTTTGAGGATTCCATTTCCTTCATCTTGAAAGACAAATCTCTTACCCAAATACCAGTCACATATCCAGGCCTTGAATTCATGCAGATCCTTACACTGTTCTGCAACGCCCCAGAAAATTAATTTGAAAAAACCAGTAATGCTGTTATGCTAAGTGATAGCAGTGCAGTTCTTTGTCATAACATTTGCATCACCCAATCACTTAAAAATAGAAAGAAAACAAAAGAGCACCAGAAGTCTGAGGCTGTCTAAAGGCTAAGCCTGCATACTTTTTCATCTTAAATATAAATGTATGCATATTTTATTACCCCATGCTACAGCAAATATGATTTCACATATGTAATTCTGCTTCTCAATTTTTCTCACTTAAAAGTAAAAAAAGGTATCTGTTTCCTCTACTGAGTTACTGCTTGAAAAAAAAATACTATTTCTGTTAATCTGAGTTTTTGTCTACCTAGTTACTTATTTATGAAAGAATTCATAGTAATGTCACTGCCTCCCTCTCTAGCTGGATTTAGAATTTGTTTACAAATTAGCATTTTGTAGTAGAGACAAGGAAACGGAAAAAACTAAATAGCAATAAACACATCTTTCACAACTATCATGTTGCCAAAAAAACTGTAAAACTATTTAAATCTCAAAAAGTATACACCTTTTACTGTAAAAATCATCGGAATACAATCTGTTTTCAAGCAGATTTTTGCTTGGTTTTTTTTAGTGTTTTATTTTGTTTTGTTTTAATTTTCAGCAAAACTTTTCTCCTTTGTTTGAAGATTTGAGCTCTTTTTCAAAAAAGGCTTGGCTGGTATAGAAAACAGACACCAGTGCTCTGAATTCAGGATTGCTTCAAATGAAGGAATAGGCACTAGGTATAGAAATACCCTTGTTTTTCCTGTACTTCGGCCCAAAATTTCTATAACACAGACCACAGATGTTTTTCATGACTGAACCTGTTTTCAATGAGATGCATACAGAAATAGTCTCACACTACTGCAGAAGAAGAATTGCAGTTTGAGATGCACCTTCAATTCAGAATGCTTACCTTCTTGGAAATAAGGAAATCAATCCATTAAATAAAGAGAAGAAAGCCTGGTATTGTGACTAATCACATACTACTCAACTTCGATAAATCTGATATAGAGACATGGACGTTGCTAAAACTAAGCTTCCTGTTTGTTATCCTATGCAGTATCACTTTCCAGTTATGGGGCAGCATGAAGAAGAAGGTCACTGATAGTGCCTCTGGAAGAACACATTGAATAATTTTACTCCCCATAGAAAGCACTATGCGAGAACTCAAAAATTTATATCTTGGAGAAGCAGATTTGTCCAGGTTAATTGCTAGCAGAGAGCCTTATTTTTGTTTCCTTTCATGCAACAACTTAGTTCCCTGAATCAGGCACATGTGGAAGCCTTCAGAGAGAATCATGTAAATAAGTGGTTAAAGCAGGAAGTAAATGCCCAAGATAGGTAAAATTTATAAAGCAAGGACAACTTTGCGGGGGTAAGTCATGTGATTCAAATAATCTGTGACTCATTTTAGCATTTATGTTAAGGTTGGAAGAGACTTGCTTAATTATTAGGAACAAAAAGTTTCTCCCTAAAACTATCACCAAAGTAGAACCCTCCTGATATATAAAGATTATGAAAATACCCTTATTCTAACAATACTAAACTTCAGAAAACTTTGGCATATTTCTTCTTTGAATACTTGCCATGGAGAAGAAAGTGCTGCCAATACACCAGACATACAAGCCTATAGGGAGTGACACAAGCTCCTGGAGTGTATAATCATATATATATATACATATATTAAAACAAGATCAAGCAAAGTGAAACCTAAGGGAATCTCTATAGAAGAAAAAAAAAGAAAGCAGAGACAGAGTTAAATTAACGCAGTGAAAAAAAGCATGTTACATAAATAAGATTTAATTTTTTTTATAGCTGGATAAGAAGTCTTTGACTTGGATGTATTACTCATAAAACATGCTTATAAGAACTTTCAGGCTCTCATAAGCCATTTGCAGCAACTGCTAGTCTGTTCTTATGTGCTCATTTTAGCTGCTGTAAAGAACTGACTACATAGGAACAGAGTAGGTATAAACTCTTCATTAATTCAACTTCTCAAAGCTGGAAGCAATTTCATGTTACTTTTCTCCCTCATGAGTGGAAAGGAAAATTACAGTAGCCACGCTGCTAGATTGTTGTTGTTGGGCTGTCTGTACAAAATCTCTTAAAATACTAGAGTACTGAAGTCATTTGCTATCCCTTGCCATGCACACTGAATGAGCAAAATTGTCTTCTTAAAAACTGTTACCATAGCCATGATCTGAGCTTGGAAATTATATGAATAAAACACAAGCTTCCTATATGTACCATTCAATTTTAAAATAATCTTATTATAATACTAGAACTGACAAAGTTGCCTAACTTCAGATTCCTGGTCCTGTTAATGCTCTACCTCTTATAAACAGTTATAAAAAAACTTACTATTATGAATGAAAGAACATTTGTAATGTAGACTTATTGTTAGCACTGCATTTTCATCAGGAATCATTTTCAAAATATATTCCTTTTTAGAAAAACTAGCATACAAAAAGCACAAAACGTGAAGACCTTTTTTTTAAGTCAAACTGCTGAAAGATAGCTCTTGTAATGAATTCCCATCTAAATCCATTGTGACATCTTTTAAATTGAATGCCACAATTTCACCTTAAAAAATTGTATTATTCATTAACCTATGTATCAACAAGCAATAACTTTAGAAAAAAATTAACAGCTTCAGTACAACTTCTGTCAGTATTTGAGCTATCAGTAATCCTTGTGATAGAGGAAGGAAAAAAAATTGAAAGACATTCTGCCTAACCATGAAGCAATTTGATCTAACATAGAAGTGCTTGGGTACAACTGAAGAACAATTTCATTCATCCTGCTAATAGAAACAGACTAGATTTTCATCCATATCTGTGGTAAGGGCATGCAATAGATGAAAAAGTCTTAGAGAAGGTCATAGTCATGAAGTGAGAATGAAGCAAAACCACTGTCTTCAGAGAGTTGAGGATTTCTGTAATAATGAAAAACTGGCAGCTGGACTTGTGCTATAAGAGACAAAAGGTTTTGTGTGGAGAGGAAATAAAAGTGGGGAATAAAGGCCTGAAGACAAAAGTTTGCTGAGTACCAGTTTAACAAGAATCTATATCTTTTACCTGTACAACATATAGCACTTGCCTAAGTGAGAATGCTTACCACAAAAACCATGAAATAAGAAACTCTTATAAAAACAGGGATCCAGCATTCTTATGTTCAAATGTGTTTGGAAAGTATTTGTAACTTTCTTATATGAAATAAAATAAGCTTCTACTGCTGTCTAGATAATTTCTTTCAATGCTTTCAGAAAACTCCAACTCTAATTCTGTGGTGGCTGAGTCCTCTTGAGAAAACATGAGGTATCCTGCTGGTCAGTAAGAAAAACTGGTAACAGAACAGAATCTAAAATAACAGGAAAATTCCAGATCAAGCTTTGGATTATAGGAGTCAATGGATTCTACACTGAGAGGAGAAAAAGAAAAGGAAATGCTTAAGAACAAAGTGGAATACAGAACTGAGCTATAGAAAAGATAGAAATGAATTGAACATACTTATTTTCTTGAAAGGAAGCTAAAGAAGTTTTTTTCACAATAAGTAAATAAGATGCATGAACAGGTGATAAAAAGAATATGGAATTTGGACAAGGAAGAAAACTATAGTGAAAAGAAAGAATTAGTGTAATCTTTTCTCCTCATTTCTTATGAGCATTTTTATCCTGTTGGTTTACATCTTCTGTTACATATTTTCCCCCAAACACAAAGCCCTAAATTAAAGAATAACATTTCAACACTAAAATTATTTATAATCAAGATGAAGGGAGGGCAAGTACGATAGACTTAGGCTATATATTTGTTGAGAGATAATAAAAAGAACCTAAAAAACCAGCCCTGATTTGGCAAAGCTTGTAGGCAGGTATTTATAAAGTTCCTTTGAAATACAAGAAAACTCTTCCATATTCATTTATAATTACTGCATAATTTGTGTATGCTAGCACATGCTCCAGGAAGTTCAGAATGGAGTTTGAGTTCTTAGATTATGTAGACACTCTAGAAGTCCTCTGATGTGTTTGACATTTCTAGGTTTATAACAATGTCTATAAAAACTAAAGAAATAAGTGAAAACTTATTTCTGATAGCACAGCTATCAGGGAATGGAGGGAGTTTCATTTGGCCTGTAAAACATGAACAGAAGTGCCAACTTTGACTTTGTTTATAATGTATAACTAATCGATATTTAAATAATGACATAATCATACCATCTTTCTAATCCATGATTGATCTTGAACCTTTGGAACCTTGAAATCTGCTGGAGCAACATTACACAATTTGACTGTTATCTGATATCTGAAAAATGTATGCGCATTATAGCAGAATAAGAGAAGGAAAAGAAAATGTACATGTGGTGGGTTGACTCTGGCTGGTTGCTAGGTGCCCATCAAAGCTGCTCCATCACTCCCCATCCTCAGCTGGACAGGTGAGAGAAAATATAATGAAATACTCATGGGTCAAAACAAGGACAGGGCATTCACTTGCCAATTACCATCACAGGGAAAATAGAACTGCTCCCATGTAGGTCCCTTCTATGGTGTGCAGTCCTTCAGGAACAGACTGCTCCAACTTGGATCCCCCATGGAGTCACAAGCCCTGCCAGAAAACCTGCTCCAGTGCAGGCTTCCCATGAGGTCACAGCCTCCTTCAGGAATCCATCTGCTCCATCATGGTGTCCTCCATGGGCTGCACCACCATTAATCTCCATGGACTGCAGAGAACAGCCTGTCTCACCTGGTCTTCACCGTGGGCTGCACAGGAATCTCTGCCCCAGTGTCTAGAGCACCTCCTCCCCCTTCTTCCCCAATCTGTCTGCAGAGTTGTTTCTCTCACATATTCTCACTAGTGTCTTCAGCTGCAATTTCTCAGGCACTGTAACTTTCTCTCCCTTAAATATGTTGTGACAGAGGCACTACCACTGTCACTGATGGGCTTTGCCTTGGCCAGTGGCAAGCCCATCTTGGAGCTGGCTGGCTTTGGCTCTGTTGAATAAGGGGGAAATTTCTAGAACTTTCTTACAGAAGCCACCCCTCCCACTATCAAAACTTTGACATGCAAACCCAATACATCCCACTCTCATCTATCTGTTAAAGGACAGGAGATAGTAGTTAATGAGAATATATAAATCTGTATGTTGGGTGTAAAGATGTTTTACATCTGTAGTTTAAGTTGTAAAATGTTGGTAAGAGGGAATTTCAATAACAAGAATTAAATACAACAAAATGGTTAAAAGACATACATATGTGTGTATGAAATTGTGTGGGACCTGAGCACAAATGGTATAGAATAAGGGATGGAGATTGTATTGAGTTTGGCTGAGATGGAGTCAATTTTCCCCATAGCACCTCTCATAATGCTGTGCTTTGTATTGGTAGCTACAAAGGTGCTGGTAACATACCAGTGTTTTGGCCACTGCTGAGCAGTGCTCAGACAGCATCAAGGCTGTCAATCCAACATTCCACCTCCATCACCAATAGGCTGGAGGTGGAGAAGATCTTGCAAGTGAACATAGACATGAGTGCTGACCCAAACTAAACAAAGGTATATTCCATAGCATATGATGCCAGCTCCGCAATAAAAGCAAAGAGAAAGCTGGGGGGGTGGGGGGTGGAGGGGGGGGTAGTGACACAGGACATTTGTTATTATGACATTTATCTTCCAGAGCAACTGCTACACATGCTGATGACCTAGTTGCTGGTAAATGGCTGAACTTTGGCTCCTGATGGGAAGTAGAGTATAAATCTTTTGTTTTGTTTTTGTTTCCATGCGTGGGCTTTGTTTTTGCTTTATTAAACTTCACTGACAAACCTTTCATTATATTTTTCTCTCCCCTGTCCAGCTGAGAAAGGGGAGTGATCAAGTGGCTTTGATGGTCACCAGGCATCCAGCCCGTGTCAACCCACCACAGTACAATAATATCCTGGTTTCAGTTAGGACAAAACTAATTCTGTTCCATGATTTTACTTTTCAGCTAATTCTCTTCTATCTACCTACACTTTCTGAAGTTAACGGCATATTTTCACAGGTAGCATCTGCTTCTAGAAGTAGTTCACACTCTATGTTTACAGTTACATTCAAGCATTGGTTTGCAGACCAATGTCACTGTCAAAGCTTGTGTACCACACTGGGAGTGCAGAAAGTAAAAGGCTGCACCTGCAGGGAGCAGCAGACAGGCCAGGTGACCCTAAACAGACAAACAAGGTAATCCATCCCATATATGTCACATTCAGTATAAAGCTGAGGGATCACGAGGGTCAAGCTCTCTTCTTCAATGGCCGGCATCAGAGGAGGACTCTGTCCGTTCTGCCTTCAATCCCAATCTGTGTGTTCCTGAATCCAGTTCCAGAATCCGGCTTCTGAATCTGTTTCCCATCTGCTCTTGAGCCCAGTCTGGGACTTCCCCAGTGCCTGCTCCACAGCATCAGTTGTGACAGTGACGTAATGATCATCAGAGAGGGTTGGGTTCAATATTGGTTTTGTATATATTCCACTTTATTATTATTATTTTAATTAAAAATGTTTTAGTTTTCTAATCCGTAAGTCTCTCTTCCTTATTCCCTTTCTATTCTCCTTTCGGAAGGGTGAGGGGTTAATAGAGAGCATCTGTTGTTATAGGTCTAGTGGACAGCCCTGACCCTAAACCTTGACAAATAAGCATACTGCAAGCTCATTTATTTGACAGAAATGACCATATTAAGTACTTGGAATAAATCACTTTACAAGTAAAACTATGTCTGCACATTGGATTCCAAAAGTCTGAGTTTGCAACCTGGTCTAGAGTATTATATAGCAAGTGCTCTTAAAAATGACAACACTACCCAACAAGTGGCACAGAAGGCTGATGGCAGTTCTTAATTGACAATAGAATTCTTTATTCTAAATAATACATTAAATATGTACTCTTGCACAAGATTTCTGATAGCTGTTTGGGAATGATAACTTGATTACATTTTAATAGTATCAGTATTGATTCTTACGATTTTGCTTAATTTTGAATGAGCCTGATCTGCAATAATAAAATACATTTCTCATGGATTTTGAGCTGATGACAATACTCTTTTAAATAGCCAGATAGAACATGTAAAGCCTATATACTGATACAGGCAATCTACTAGGGTGACTGGCTGCACAAATGCACATCAAAAGTAGTCATCAGGTGAACAAGTATCAGCTACTGTCAGGAAACCACCAACCTTCAACCAGTCTCTATTAAGCATGCCAAGTCAAAGTTTAGGCCTGGTAAAAGAGTACTAATCAGAAAAAAAAAGGGCATTCACTATTAACTTCATTTTCAATAATTAAAGGACTTACAAATCTCAGTAACATATGAATGTTTATGAAAATTAGGATTGGGACATGGCAGACAGATTGAATTTCATTCACAGAACATGTGTCATATTCTTACCAATGCATATCATCTCTAAATCTGGAAACTGGGGACCTAAGTATAATGCATAAATAGTGATTCCCCGCACCCGCGCCCCAGACCACAAAGTCGCACTACCTATATACTCACTTAGCGTGCATCAAAAAGAGAAAGATAGGAGATAATTAAAGATAGATTAATAAAAAAAAAAGAA
>WTSP01020892.1:0-18615 GCA_025331215.1 Actenoides lindsayi | reverse complement strand
CGCTCACGCCGCTCTTTCCCACCGACACGCACCCCCCCCCCCAAAAACACCCCTTACCCCCCCCCCCCCCCCCCCCCCCCCCAGTGTTTACCCATTCTTTCTTTCCTTTTCTCTGTCACTTTATCTCCAAATCTTTAAATTGCTTTCTGGAAAATGAAGCAGTCTCAAGGAAGGGCTGTGAAAAATTATTAGCACATACAAGGCTTGTCAGTAACGTGGTGATTAGGATAGTCTATGGTAAGAAACTTAAGGGCAAAAGTTTAGGAAAAGAATAGGAAAGCATCCAGGCACCCAACTCGTATTAAGGATGAAAAGGTCGGAAACAAGCATCACATACTCTTCTAGCCATGTTTTTCAACAAACATGACAGCTGCCATGCTGTTTTCTGAGAGTTGTGCCCTTGTTGTGGCATGTTTTACATGCTCTGAGTACACCTACAGGATTTGATCCCTCGAGGGAATTCCATGCAGGAAATGCAATATTGTTGCTTCTTGTGATTCTTGACTGTGAAACAGTAGTCTGCCTCAGCTAGGTATCTGATTCTCTAGGTTTAGATATTTCTGAGATACTATCTTTAGGCCCTATGCAAAAAGAAAAGACTAAGCTTGTGCTGCCTTACAGGTTAAAGCCCAAAATGCTTAACTTCCGCTTCTGAGTATAGCAATTAAAATACACAGAAGCACCTTGTTAAGTTAAACACAGAAACTAAGAATATAAACTGAATAGAACTGATGACTGTGTGACAGAAGGCAAACAACAGCTTGCTTGGAAGACAAAAAAAAAATAATCCCAAACCTTGGAACTGCAAAGAAGGTGCTTGTTTAAAGCACTGCTCTATCCTACCTCTTTCAAGGCAACATGGATACCAAGGTTTAGGGTCAGGGCAGTCTGCTAGACCTGTAACAGATCCCCTCCTTTCCCAAAGGAGAAGGGAAATGGAGTAAGGAAGAGAGACTTGTGGATTAGAAAACAAAATGAAATCAGTTTTAATGAAAATAATAATAATAATATTGAATATATATAAAACTGATGTTGAACCCAACCCTCCTGATGGCAATTACATCACTGTCACCACTGATGGTGTGGAGCAGGCAGTAGGGAAGTCCCAGACAGGACACAGAAGCAGACAGCAACAGAATTCCAGATCTGGATTCAGGAACACACCGATTGGGACCAAAGGAAGGACAGAGAGTCCTGCTAGGATACCAGGCACTGAAGAAGAGAGCTAGACCCTTGTGATCCCTTAGCTTTATAATAAATAGGATGCATATGGGATGTTTAGGCTCATCTGCCTTGTCTGTTCCACCCTGCAGGCAGCCTTTTACTTTCTGCACACCCTAATGGGGTACACAAGATCCAGCAGCAACCTTGATCTGCACACTAATCCTTGGTAGTAACTCTAACATCAAGTGTTATCACCATCAAAAGTAGACACTGTCTGTGAAAACGTGCTGCTAACTTCAGAAAGTGTAATTAGTTACAAGAGACTTGGCTAAAAAGTAAATTTCCTGAACAGATTGTTCTAACTCAAACCAGGATAATGGAAAAGGTTGAGAATAGCAGAAGCAAGTCAGGGGACTTTAATCTTCTCCTGGAGTGCACAGGGAGGTATAGCTGCACCCCATGGGAGATGGGGGGGGGGGGGAGAATGGGGAAGCATATAAAGGAGACTTATGTTTTTCCTGTGTCCATTTATTCCCCTCCACTTTTTGTTTCATGGAAACGTGGCTGTGCAGTGCCACCTTTGTATCATGGCTGTCATCACACAATAATATTTCCTGCAAGAGAAACTATCTCCAGGTTCTTTTTGAAATTCCAGGGATTGTAGTAATCTGTGGTTAAATGATACAGCACACAGGTAGTTACTCACACTTTTCACTCAACATATACCTGCTCTGCAAATAGAAACCACAGATTGCTTGTGTGTTTTAGGTAATTGGAAAAAAGTTCTTCCTCTGGAGTCATTGCTTCCCTCCCCCCCTTTAGAATATAAATCTTCCATCAAAAACTGACATTTGTAATAGCCATTTCTCAAATCTTAACAGTCCAACATAAAAAGGTATGAACTGAGGTTTGACAGACTAAAAAACTGTACAGGGAGAGCATTTACTATGCAAAACTTGTTTATTATTGTGAGGTCTAACTACATCATTAGGACACACCATGAAACTTTAGAAATCTCATTCTAGAGTCAAGCATTAAAAAAAAGTAGTAAAAAACTCTCCCCTTGATAATGGCTAATTCAGCACAGAATTTTCTGAACACGAAAATCAAGACATCTTCTGTCTTGGTCATCATCACAGATACCCCTATATTCCATCCCTCATTGAAGAAGATGAATAGAAATCACTCTCTAGGCTGTATCGTATTTTACTTCCTCACTGTCCATCTGAAGAAGCGGGCAAGTGATTTAGCAGCTCCCAGATGACCAGCATGAATCTTTCCCCCACTACTGCTCATATAGAGCATGGGAAGTTCACATTCTCAGTTGGCAAAACTAAGTAGGACTGATGCTAAACAAGATGGCATTTCTACAGAAGCTTAATCATTTTTCTTGTGTCTCAGGACAAAACATCAGAAGCATTTTTATGAAGTGCCACTGCATAGGCTAATGTAAAAGATGTGACACAAGAGAAAAGCAAAAATTCTTGAGAGGTCAATGTGGGTATTGTATACTAACTAGATGAGTTCTTTGAGGAACAGGTGTAACAAAGCAATCATAGTTTTAAGTGTTTCAGCAACTACACAGTTTTGGTATATCATTTGAGTTGGAATAATTAAAATGTAGGAAATAAAACCCTGAAGTTCTCTACTCACAAAAAAATATTTCACACAAGAACAGGAATGCCTAGTGCTAAAGTGGACTTGAATGATGATACTTGGAATGCCTGGGGTTTTTTTTCTTAAATTTAAGCCACAGAGGCCAAATAAGTAAGAAACAACAAATCATCATTTTTTATATAAATCACACATTTCTAACATACTGGTTCAACAGCTTTCTTCGTTATGCATGAAGTGAAAATTCTCTTCATACATTTTGGTATGATCATTATTTTATTGCTGACAGATTTGTACTGTAACACAACAAAATCAATAAATGCAACAATAAAATCATGCATCACCACCTGTGTTCAAAACAACTTTTTAGTAGATTTACTGCCTAGATCCCTCTTCGAGGAATTTCTCTGAAATATCCAACCATTACATAGGTGTGTTATTATACATTATAATTACAGACATATTATACAATAATATAACTACATTATATGGCATACACTTACTATCCATTGTACATTATACATATATAGACATATGCTGCTGTCTTTTTTATATATAAAGACAGATTTTTTTCCTTTTTGTCTTCTGGACATTTTCAAGATTCAAGAAATTATTTTATTTCAAGTGTCAAATAAAGGACCTAAAGCTGATTTTTAGTAAATAAATAGCCATATGTTATGCCTTTATTATGTTTGCAAAAAATGGAAATGCACAACTCAGAGGCAGCACTCATGCTGTAAGGTGCTCTCTTAGACTGGATTTAACCTACTGTGCAGTGAATTGGTATGCTTCCAAATGGAGAAAGAGGAGTCATATACTGTTATATCTCCTTTCAGCTTGGCTTCAAAGATTTTATGCCTGATGTGTTACATAAAAAGCAGCCACCATTTGAATGTAAGCAGTGCTGCTATAACTATAATGGTACAGTTCAATCTTAATCAGAGAAACTACAGAGTTTAACTTATAGCTAATTAAACAGAAATTCAATTCCTGGGGTAAGAAAATTAGGTAAATTTACTGGATAGGACAAATAATATAAGGATTATAATCTCTTCAATAGCATGATCTAATATAGCAGATGCATTACCATTTCATATTACATATACATGACCAAGTAAAATATTTAAAAATAAATGTAATCTTAATATCCTTAAATTTCTAACCAATATACCAAATATCATTATCTACATATTTTATCTTACTATACACTGCAAAGTTTATCCAGAAATCATCTTAACAGCTATCATGAATAAGCCCTAATCAGCATTTTAACATCAAGTTATTACAAATTTGTATTTTTAACAGCTGTTAATTGATTGCAATCAATTTTGTATCTAAGTAGGCTACTGAGGAAAAAATACAGCTTAAATTTTGAGGGGATTTTTTCAGTAACTGGAATCACTGAGCTAATTACAGGGACATTCTTTCAACCTGGGAAGTTTCCATCATTTTAAACTGAAATAAACTCCTTTTGGGCATTAAATTGTATTTGCTTTGTCATGGAAATGTTTACAAAGGAAATAAAAGACACTTTCTAGCCTCTGTTGTGCTATAACATCACATAATATTTGCGTGTTGTGTTTTGAAATTCACAAGTACTGATCATATTACTTTTTATGAATATTTGACAAGCAATCTTTAACTGAAAATGGTAAGTGGTATAAATAATAACACGTGATACTAAAAGCTTTTGATTTAATTAAAAACAACAAAACACCCAAACAAAAATGAAAAACAAAACCCCCCAAACAACAAAAAACCCAACTTACATAAATTATTATATTACAGAGAATATATTATTTTAAAGGCACTGTAGAACATCTATTTATTTAACAGCAATGGATTCTTTTCTTTCTAATATATTTTGGTTACTGAAAATTCATGTTTTCTCTTAATGGTGAAAATATTACAAATACTTACACATTCAAAGATAACATCAACCATTGAAGTGCTACACTTAGAAACATTTTATATGTAAATTTAGATAACTAGTAATAGCATCTTAATATCGGTACTATACAAATAAGATATTTTATATTCTGATACACAGCACATTGACAGCATTAAAGTCATAACCAGTTATAAAGCGTTTATCTTAATTATGGAGTTAATTGTGTATTTAGAAATGTGTAAGTAGCTCAGCTCCAAAGAAAAAGACCATAAGACAAAAATCTAAAAATTGTTAAGAAAAAAATTACTTTCCTAATGACTATATGCAGTTAATAACTTGCTTTATAAATTAAATTCAAAAAGACTACTTCCAGACATGGTAAACATTTTAAATTTGTAAAACTTTTCATGAATTCTGACAAAAATTAAACAGTTGCCTCAGTAACTGTGCTTAACAAGGTAATAAATCAAACTGCAAATATTAGAAGATGTTTCTACAGTTTCATCCCCAAAGAGAAAACAAATACTAATGGTTTGCCTATTCACAAGCTAAGTATGCTTGTAATACCGTATCACAGAAGTAGTGAGCCATTAAAAGCATTACAGCTGCTCATACTTGAGCCTAAAATTTTAGAATGGAAAAAAAAAACCCAAAATTCTCTGTAAAATTGGCAAATCAGGAGAAGACTCTAAAGTACTGTCTCACTGCACATCGGCGCCCTTCCTTTCAGCTTTGCCACAGCAGGCTCACATCTAAGTGGCAGCAAGACACCAGCAATGTTTCACTCAATATTGCTCTGCAGTGGTCTTCTCTTCAAAGGTGTGAATGAGGAAGAGGGCTGGGGTAATCTCAGGTATTTGTTACTCAGGAGGCACTGCTTGTTTGCATCATCTCACAAACAATTAAAGAAATTTCGGATATTAAAACAGTTGACAACTTAATCAGTTTTCTGCTGAGAAGGTACAAAAAGGTTGTTTAGGTACTTTCATCCCAGACAACAAATTCTCTAGATCATACCCCACACTTTCACTTTAATTGCATTTTCTGTTTTCTTTTTAAATTTTTTTTGTAGTTTCCTCCTTTCAAAATGAATCTGAGGCAATTTCTTAGTGGCCCTTAAGAAGCATGTATTAAAGAAGTGACTTTTTTTTGGTCTACTTTGTTGAGGTCTGCTTTGGTGAGGAGAGGAGCATTGGTGGTTTTCTGGATTATACAGTGCCATTTTATGCAAAACTTATATCCTTCCAGCCTAATGACCCTGACATGGCACAAAATAACAGAATCTCAAGGGTTTAATGGCAGTAACCTCCTAATCTGTCCCTAATGTTCTAAAAATTTTATTAAGAACCATACAAAAGTTATACAACAGAAAAATACAAATAGTGCAGAAAAACATATAACTTGAATAATTCATTACGAGGTCAATATTTTCAAAATTAAAATGCCTCTGATATATAACATTTTTAAATTGCAGATTCAGCATTAGCTTTGCTCATACTAAAAAAACTAGGTTTTGGATTTGACTTTCTAACACTAACAAAATCACTTGGTCTCCAGCATCCACTGGTGAAAAAAAATGATTAAAACATAGCTGTAGAAATGGAATTTAATTGATTCTGAATAAATTTAATGGAAAATTAAAATTCTGTTGCAATTCAAAATTTAAGACAATATTTGTGTCTTAAAGATTTGTAATTTGACACTGTTTTTTATGTTATGCTGGCAAGGAAGCATAAATTAATCTTGGTAAACAGAGAGAAATAGTTGAACTAAATTACATTTTAAGGCTATTTTCTATTCAATAATTGCTTGTTTCAAGTTTACATCTCTAATGACTTCTTTTAATTAACTGGTCTAAAAACTTGATTTGGTTACAGAGGAGTTGATAAGATTGCTCACTAGTCTGCTTATACATTTTTGAGGTTACTTGTTATAAACTGAATAGAATTCTCTAACCATTCAACAAACCCTTTTTGGCCATGAATTTGCACTCAGTTGTCTAAGGCATAGGAAGACATGATACATATATTTTGGAGAAGAATATTCTTTAAATTTAATTTACTTACAAAGGAAATAATTGACCCAATGTTTATTGCCTCTAAAGATGATATATCCATGTTGATAAAGAAACATGAAGTTAGGTGAAGAAAACAGCATTTATTCCTTGTATTCCCTATTGCTCTCATTTCTTCTCTTATTGTAAGTCATTACAGCTATTTTGCTTGTCTTCAATCAGATTGTTCCCTACGACAGGGAACATTAATCTAATGTGAATAAAATACTGAGAGTCATCCTTTGTGAGACTAAAGAACACTATTGTTAAGATTTGCCCTGCTTATTTCCTGATTTTTTAGGGCTGTGCATGTTAGTAATGTCAGAGCAAATCCTCTAAAAATCCCTACTTGTAATGCATTTGACAATATATCCATTACCTCTTTGCAACTTAATATTCGGTATTCTTCTTCCTTTCTACAGCAGCACAAAACATGAATACTCCAATATTTTGTTCATATTTACAAGAGGAATCCTTCAAATAAGTTCAGTGAATTTCATATAACTTGCAGGAGGTAGTATAGCTATTGGAAAAGACCAATATGTTAGCAGCTGCTGTAGTTGGTGTATAGGAAGAGTTTTATCAGCTCTTTCTACATAACAGAAGAGTCAAACCTACATCCTGAGAAACTGGATTACGTTGTGCTTTATTGCCACAGCTCACACAGGAAGATCCTGTAGGAGGCATTTTTTCACAGGGATGCTGATGTTTTGCAATAAAAGCTTATCACTGTACCTTTGTTAACTTTTTGCTGATGAAGATATGTAAAATCTCTTGTGCTGAACAAATTGTGTATCCCAGGGGTTAATTGGATTAGTATTTCTGAGTACAATTCAATACATCACTAAAATGCATAGATGGAATATTATTTTTACTTATTTTATTACTATGTCCCACTATAGCTAATGTTGAATAAGGGCCTAGGACTTGCTGCCCTGAAAAGAACAAGGTTTTCAGTTCCTTCATTAGTGTAAAACAGCAAGGTTTGCTAATTCAAATATAGCAAAATTAATTGTTAGCATGAATTGCACTGGGTCTAGGTCATCTGCATCACATGGATCTTGTCCAAAATATTTGTATTAACATTTTTCTGCTATCTGTTGTAATGTTCAAGTTTTCTCCATCTTAAAATTCTACAGAAGTCAGACTGTACTCACTATAATGCAAAGTATATATTACAAAAAAAAAAACCCAACAAACACCTGAAATAGGAAATATCAGAGTTTTCCCAGCAAAATGTACTCTAATTGCTTGTGCCACAATCACCTGAAGAACTCCCCTGCAAAATATGTAAGGGATGTCAGAGAATTAGTATTCAAATAGTAGTAAGATTCTCCACTTGAGAATCCTGTCTTCAAAAGTTATATTTCATCTTAGAAGAAAAAGCACTAAACCTGATATGATCCTCAAAAATGAGAGGACAACTTAAAGTCATGAACTTACATATTTACCCTGACCAACCAAACAGGATCTTTGTACTGCTACGTAAAGAAACAAACTGCAAAAAAAGTCTGGGGAAAAGAAAAAAGACGTAAACATAAGAAACTATGTTCTTAAGCAAAGTTAAAAAAAAATCCTGCGACAAATACCAGGGGATATGCTCCAAAACAACCAAGTCAAGACCTAAACCAAACACAATGCTCTGCCGACCACTGCTACCTGTATTTACTTGTCACAGCAGTATCACTGGTTTGTTATCAGACTTGCTCCAGAAATACCACACCAGTTCAAACTGATTATTGCCAACATTGATTTCTCTTTCTTTGAAATTAATAAATATTAATGACAAAATTGCCATGGATGTAGAAAGACAAGAGGGCATTTCGCTGTTGATAAAAGAGGGATATTATGTATACAGACGCAAGAGAAGAGCAACGTAAAATGCATAATTAGTCCTCCCTTCAAAGAGAGTGGAATTTGTACAGCAGCTACCCAGAGTGCTCAATATTTTGTGGCGTGAGTGTTCCAGCAAGGCAAATTACGCCCACTGCTCATCTGGGGAAAGCTCTGTTTTTCATTTCTGTTCTGTTTTCAGATATGTAGAACTCAATTACCAATACCTGTATGCTGTTTTGCCACTCTGTAGAAAAATACCAGGAAATATTGATGATACTACTATAAACCTACTGAAAAACAAATTTAATTTTCACTCTTTAAAAGGTCACTACATTTAGTGTTTATTACATGCAATCTCGCCTGTGAAAAACCAAACTCCAAAATTCAAATCCCCTGGTATTAATAGATGGTTCTGTTAAATGCAACTAATTTTACATAATCGTAGTCTTTACAGATCACTGATAAGCAAAAGAAAAAAATTACAGTCAATTTTCAGATGAAAAATTTTCCTCATGGTTGTTCCCTTAATACTGACATCTACCTGATATGGTAAGCGACATCTTGAAAAGTATATTATCAGAATAAGTTTTTCACATTTTTTAAATTGTATCCATGCTTGAAATGTCATATTCCAAACATTTTGCCTGAATTATGAACAAAACACAAGAGAACAGAACATGGCCATTTATTGTAACTATAGTGTGACAAGTTAAAAACATGTGAGTACTGGTTGTAGCAACCAATACCTTAAAATTTTATCCTGCTGTATTTTAACTCAGCACAAACGTGAGAAATTCACTATGCGTAAAAACTAAAATGAGTTTCAAAACTGCATTTGATGCTTTTAATGTAAAAATGAAGTTTATCATTGCTTGCAGTATTTGTATGATCTTAAAGCCACAACAAAAAACAATTATTGAAAAACACAAAAAAAATTGCAAATGAACAGAGGATGGTAAAACGTTTTCAGAAAGCACTGTTTAAAGACTTGAAGGTTCAAAAGCAAAACAAACTTGTACTGAACATAGCTAAGAGCAAATACACCTAAGTTAAAAATAAAACCTAAGGTAACCACATAAAATCAATTTAGTTTTACAGTAAAGATTAAAATATAAAACTGGCAACAAATAGAAGAACTTATGTTGGAAAAAGGTACAGAGGGAAATAAATCTTCTTTAGGAAACATTTTAGAGCAAAAGAACTACTGAAAAACATAGTAAATAAAGGATGAAATCTGCAGTACTTTTAAAGTAATAAATGGTGAACTGCTTGTTTTTAATTTCATGTTGAAATGATAATATAGAAAAAAAACAAGCCCCCATATCTTTTTGCAGCCATTCATTTTTTAGGCCAATTCTTGTATTAATCATCCCTTTGAAGTAATCTTTTCACCCTCTGCTTCCAAAGAAGTGTCACCAGATTTCTAATAATCCTATCCCTAAACCATGTTTATTTTTGAAGCAGAGAAACTAGAAATGAATATAATATCATGTCTACATGCCATGAGTGCATGATAGCATAATAACATTAATCATAATTTTCTATGCTTTTTTTTTTAAAGCATTCTGATGGTCTCAGGTATTTCTTTTGATTTATGATCTATCAATATACATCAAGGAGAGATTTTTATTGAACTGAATGCAATGATTCCCTTATCTGTTCGTTGGGGTTTCTTTTCCCTCCATGGCCCTAAGCTATTTTTGTAATAAGAAACCCATGTACAAGTAGACCAAATTATTCCTGCTATCGGCTATTTTCATGCATTTATCATTAACTATTTTTAGTTAACATTTCAGTTACATTTGTCAGTAATTTTTCTAACCCTACTCAAAATTTTTTCTAGTTCTACTTGTCTAAAGTTCTAATGCATTTTCTATTCATTTTATTCCAGATCTTGTAAAATATATTGAATGACATCATCCTTGCCTCATATAAAATAAAAAAAATCCTTAAATTGTTTATATACTTCACTTTTAGTATTACAATAGTTTCTTAGCTCTTAAACATACATTACCTCTTTCTTAAGAAATACAGACCCAATCTCACATCTACGTAATTTAATGCCTATTAATGTCAGTAACATTCACAGTACAGAATATTAAAAACAGCCTAAGAAGGCTACTTTAAATGTTCTGTATTGTGAATATGCTTTAAAGAATAAGAAGCAGAGTTTCCATAATAGACTCTTTTGAAGAACTTTTCCAGAGAAGTTTTCATGCATATGAATTACTATTAATACCTTTGAACATACTTTTCTGTTGATATAATCACAGTATTTTAGTATGTTTGGGGTACCTTTCCACTTTTAGGTAGGAATGCTGATTCATTCCTATAAAAGTGTTCTAGATAAATTTCAACCAATTTTCTTTTACCAGTAAGTAGTTATATGCCTCGTTTAAGGATAAATAGCCTGAAGTTACCCAAGCACCAACTGTAGCAATTAATTGGAAATAGTAATTATATAGTCCTTTTCTTTAGCTCTGCGAGATGTCCTTTATTCTGTTATAAAGTTTTGAAAACTCTGGTTGGAAGGGTAGGCTTTTTCCATGGATAAGACTTAGCTGAGGTCTGCAGCATGTAGTAGTGGTAACATACACATCTGGGTGCAAAAAAGGAGTTTTCATAGTATTGAATAAGAGCTTTATAGTCTGCATTTATATTTACATAAAAGCAAGCATTTTGCTTGCATTTATGGTTTTGTTTAGGTGTTTCACCTGTTCCAAAGACACCTTATTCACTTTGATATGGTCAGACAGACAATTACTGATCCAGACCAAAGACACAGGTTGATAACCAATTTAGCAGCCAGCTGCCACTGAAAGAAAATGTGTGTCATCCAAAAATATACAGAAAGATACTTGGGAAAAACCTATTCATTTTCCCCTAGTTTAACATCTTGACAGCAGGTTCTGATTCCTGCTGCTGTCAGAGCATAGGAAGTGGCACAACTGGGTGGCCAGGAGTTACAAGTGAAGAGCAGGATTGCTCCTTGTGACAGCTCTTACACACTAGTTTAGCTGTGACATGAAACAGCACCATAAATTAATTCCAATAATGAATCATTTTGCCTTTGAGGTTATTTTTCTATCACTGCCACCTGGAAAAGCTTTTATTTTATGAAAAGCAGGTGTTAAATGTTACCAAATTTAATTATACTTGTACTGTTACACTATGAAATGGAATAAGCACCTATACAGGATGCAAGGAAGTGGAGATTCTAATTCAGTCATAAATGTATGTGAACATATCTTGCATTCAGATACTTCATGCTCTTTCAAATGTGCCAGAGTTAAATTATTTTTTTCACTCATATGAAAAGCTTTAAAAGAAATTTTTCTAAAAAAATGCAAGCTGTTCCTAAGTGTTTACTGAAACATACTGTCATATTCAGGAGTTCCAAGTTTTTCTGCTGTTATCTGACTCTTGATATTGACTATTATTTCTGTACTGCCTCACTGCAATTATTATGGATGACAGCTGTGTAATAATTGTTTAGAATGAAGGCAATGGACTAGACACATCCATTGTTTTGATATGTTACCTTGGAAGAAAAATTGACATAACATTGCTTTCTTACTGAAATTACAAACTATTACACTGCATATTTCATTAACATTGCAACCTCATTTGTTGTATTTGATCTTGCCTCATATTTCCTCCAACAGTTATATTCCATAACACAGCAATAAAATAAAAATGAGGCAAAAAAAAGTTGAGGCCTGAAATGATAGCAAGGAATAGCTAAATATTTGTGTTGCACCACTAAAGGCTTCGAAAAATTATGTTATTTTTTCTGTTGACATTTTCTCATCAAATGATTATTTGGCTTCCTCTGAAACTGTATTTTTCTTCATTCACTGAGCTGACAACTGACTGATGCAGGTCCCCCTTTAGCAGCTTATGTAACTGGTTGAACGAGAGAACTAAATTCATCTTTCTTTGATGATATCAGAATTCAATTAGGACACACTGTTGAATTTATAAATAATATTTTTCCAAATAACTTCTTGGAATATGCTTTGCTGTGTTTTTGCTTATTTTATTTTATTTACTGTATTTGGAAATCTTTGTTAACATAGCACAACTATGCACTACAACAGAAAATTAAAAGGAAATAGCACAGCAAATATTAAAGAAGGTGTTTTTATAATTTATATCAGAAGTCTGCATCTAACTGCTATATTGCATTTCAAACACAATATTGCACAGGCAATGTAGCTGAATGATACTACTAAAAAACAACAAAAAAAAGATATTTGAAAAGAAAGAAAACAGAAAGAAAACAGTCACATACAGATATTATTCAAGTCAACATTGTGAATTGCAAATATATTTTCAAAAAACCCCACATGATCTTGATTGCCTGTAATTTGCAGATTAAATAAAATGTGGAAGTTGTGAATTAGAGAACTTCTGTTACTACCTCAGCTCTGATTGTAATTTGGCAACAAAAATAGATTAAAAATGGATTCATCTGTAATGAAGTCATAATTCCATATTATGTTCAATTCAGGACCTCTTATGCAATGTGTTTGTCAGTTCCGTACAAATACACTATATGCTATAGGATGCAGTTACCATTATAAAGATGACAGATATGGTGATGGAGAGGAACCTATGCACTTAGAAACAAGAAGCACGGTAATGACAGGAATTATACACAAACTCATATCTCTCGTTCGACATACAGAGACAGAAAACTGCTGCATATAAACACAGAGTTCAAGCTATAGATGTTAGGGATACATTAGAACTGTTACCAAATTCTGTAATAGCCTTCTTCTGCCATCACTTTACAGAAAAGAAGCTGCTCGTGCTGTGATGTACTCATTTGCACAGACATAACCACCAGTCAGTCCAATCTCATTTAAATCAGATGACATTTAGGTCCGCAAGACAGAGCTCTAGTGTCTAACAAATTTGCTTGAAAGATACATTTAGCCCTTGTTTTCAGAAAGTCCCCGAACAACATGATGGTGTTTTCAGCATATTTTCAAACACTGGTACAAAGTTTGTTGATTTTCACATTCTAAGGATGTTTCTCAAAAGAAACTTGCTCTCTAGTAGTTGAGCTGTTATCTGTCATAACAAGGCTGAAAATACAAGTCTGGGAAAGCTGGATATGACACACTTTTCTCCTCCAGTATTACACAAAAACCACTCAAGGTTCATACATATCCATCTGTGGTTGATTCCAGACCAGATGCCCTGATTCTTCTTAAGTGTATTGCTATAGCTTTTCCCACATACAATTGCTCAGAAGTTCATTACATGAAGTGAATGAAAGCAGTAGTAGTGACTAAGTAAATGTGTATTATAACCACTAAAATGCAAAATGCATTCTACTTCCCTAACATTGTCTAAAGACATAGATCTGAGAACAGAATTAAACTCCAAAAAAGAAATGGAGAAGAGATCAAGTTAATTTTCAGTTATCTTATAATACTTGTTAGGGGAAATTTTTTTCCAGAACGTTCATATAAGACATGTGTGAAAAAAATTATACATTTCTAAAAGTCTTACAGATAATAGCATTCTATGGCAGATACATTGTACCTGACAGCAATTATTTTGGACTGTGAACTAGCTTGTGTGATGAACCCCATCAAGAAAATGTATTATTTTTATAGATATTAAAAAAAGAGAAGAAAACCATATTGAAAGTGAGGGATGCTACATCCTGCAAACCAGGTACTTTGAAAACAGGTTAGGTTTTAAGAAATCAGTTCAACACAATTTAGAACTTAAATACAACAAAAACGGTTCATAAAAAAAGATAATATAATGTCAATGCATAGACAGTTGAATGGTGCATAGAATTAATTGACCAATTTTATCTTTATAAATAATGATGGTGAAGGTTACAACGGAAGATTACAACCAGTTGTGCCTGCATAGATTTCCAAAATGGACCTGGAAAACAAGGGATGCATGTTGCACAAATGACAAGTGGAAAAAACACCTTATATATATTAAAAAGCTGTCTCATATATTTATGTGATGACAATATTGAAAGACTGGAAATTGATCATAAATACTTCCTGAGGGGAAATAGTAGATAACAATACACTTTTTTTACTGTAGTGAAGAGTCAGGTCAAGAAGATGCAGTTGAATAGAGTCAGGTACATTAAAATAAGGATTTAGGTGCATACAATTGATGGCAAAATAGTTATGCATCAGAACAAGCTACTACGCAAAATTATGGCTTTTCACTGTCATGATGATTTCCAATCCAGTCTAAAAGCCCTTTTGTAAAACCTAGTTTAGCTACGTACAAGTTATTGAACCTAAAATTGGGGTAATTACATAAAAACAAAGGGCTTTATTATGCAGAAGGTAACATGAAATCATCTGACAAATGTATATAGCCTTCATTTTTATGAATCCAAACCAAAATGAGTAAGAGGACGAAACCATGCAGCATCAGGAACTACTGTCATTGATACTGAGAAAACAATGCTATCCAGTTACATTATTACTAAAACTCTTCCTTTATCTAATTTCATTCTCTATCAGAGTACGGTAAGCAAAAGTCCAGTTGCAAAGAAACAAGCAGTCTTTATGACAAAAAAAAAAAGTGGAGTTGGTACTTGAATTTATCATGGGGTTTTCGTCTTTTTTCTTTTGTAGTCAATTTCCTAAAGGAATAGAAATTTCTAAAACTGAAGCAAATACATGAAATCATTGAAGGAAATAAGAGAAAAAGTCAGAATAGGCCCAGGCTGAAGCTACAAAGATGCTATGGGCAAGTCTTGTATACTGGTTTTTCACCGATGGACAGGAAAGAATTAGATACATGAACGTTTCTTGGTTACATCGTATGTTTATGTGCTACCTTATAAGCAGTTTAACACCTATTGCCCTTAATCCTTGCTTAAGAAACACTAGGTGCGTACATTGTGCATCTCCTTTGACAAGCCTGCTTCAGTTGTGAACACTGCATAATTGCAGTTAATGCCCTCACATATGATAACCATAGTCATCAGAGACAATTAACAACATCAAGATATACCAGAACAAGGAAAAAGATTTGAGTAGAAGTAGAAAGACAGAGATGGAGAGGGTTTTTACATTAGGCAAAGACAGAGAAAAATTATTTCAAATCTATAGATATCAGACCAAAAAAAAATTTAGAACAAGTAAATAAAGGGGACCTACAGGAAAGATGGGGAAGGACTCTTTATCAGGGAGTATTGTGATGAGGGGTTTAAACCTGAAAGAGAGTAGATTTAGTTACAATACTAGAAAGAAATTCTTTATTGTGAGGATGGTGAGGCACTGGAACAGGTCGCCCAAGGACATTGCCAATGCCCCATCCCTAGAAGTGTTCAAAAGCATGTTGTATGAGGCTTTGAGCAACCTGGCCTAGTGGGAGGTGTCCCTGCCCATGGCAGAGGTGGTGGAAGTAAATGCTTTTTAAGGTCCCTTCCAACCCAAAGCATTCTATGACTCAGATTCTGCAAAATAAACATTTTAAGTAACATGTAAGGTAAGTATACTGTATATGTTATTTTGGAAAGTAAACTAGGAAACAAAATAAAAGGATTCAGTTCCTTCTGAAACAAGTTCAAAAAGAAATGCAAGAGGGAGGAAAAAACCTCACAGATGTTTATCTATCTATTAGTCTAGAAAGGCATTTACTTAATTGTTTTCAATATAGTTAGTAAGAGACAATATCCTACTTTATGAATTCTGGTAAATTTATGTCACAGTTTGGACTTTTTTATATTACATAAAGCATTGTTCAGCTTAAAACAAAAAGGTGCAATTATTGAATTACATTTCCTAGTTTAAATTTATCTTCATTGATCTTCAGGTGGTTTGGGCAAGACAGTGGTAAAAATTAAAGCAAGAAAGCAACTAAAACTAGTACTACTATCTCCCTAGCTCTGTATTACATCTGAGATAATATTCTTTAGTAACTTGCTCAAACATGTCTAACCCAGCTCTATGTGATTGTTCCAGGAAGGCTATATATTTTTCACAGATTAAAATAACTGATGTTCTTGTGAAAACTTCTGCCTTCTAAATCAATATTTCGTGTTCTGCATTTTAACATTTCAAAAAAAAAACACAAACAAAAAACAGAGACTGCTCATATTACTTCTTTCAATAAAGAGGATAAAACAGCTAACTAAAAAGTATACTTCAGTCCTCTATCAAAAGTATGACTCTTACTATCTCCTCTGTCAGTGCGTATCATAACTCTGCTAAAACCCTGTATGATTTATATTGAGTTTCTTGCTTTAAAACTTGCCATTGGCTTCATTTCTAATCCTGTATCTTGCCAGTCACGAGAATTTAAATTGATTACTTAGATCTTCCTTTTTTTTATGGGAGCAGAATAGGAAGGTTAATGACACATGGAGTTTTATTCTTCTAGGTATTAGGCTAGGTACTGAGCCTGAATTCTGAAAGCTCCTAAGTGTATGCTTGAATCCACTCCTATGCAGAACATTAAGCAAATGCTTTAAGAGTTGGCTGGAATGGGGATGCTTTCACATATCAGCACCTAGGCCATTTATTGTAAAGGGAAAGGTGTTATACAAGGGAAAAATCTTAAACATGTCATATCAACTCGAAAATATGCTATGTCTGAAAAGAAGCCTCACAGTGCTCTACAATCAACAACCCAAAGAAGATGAGGGACTTCTAAAGAGTAAAGAATCTTAAATCAGATATTTTTTTACTGTTATCAGAAAGGTCCTATGCTACTAAAATATTTATCTGAATGAGTATACACAGATAAACAAGGGATTTTTAGTTGACTTGTGTACCTTAAGTTATAATTGAACTCTTCTAGCAAAATCCATCATCATGGCCCTTGTGTCTTAAGATTTCTGTTCCGCCGAAAGTGAAAGTGAATTTCAGCAACACAAATTAAGGCTAAACCAAGAAATGCTCATAATACCCAGGACGTAAGTTAAAACTCTGCTTATACTACTTTTTTTTCATATTAAAATATTAGGTCTCTGTGCTTGCAGTCCCTTGAAATGAAGTATCAGAATACTCCACTAAGGCCATACCAAAAGCAGTCTTCAGAAGCTAGTTACTGTGGACATCTAACAAAGTAAGAGACAGTATAATAGGTACAGTAATCTATTTTGTAATTAGCAGAAAAGCATTTCTCACTTTATTCCAATAAATATTAGATAACTAAAACAGGCTGAATTCCAAACTTACTAAGTCATTCTATGATGCATTGTGCATTAAAATCATAGTACACATAGCAAAAAGATACATATAGTTTTAGAAATTTATCCTATTTTAAACTTAACATTGCTTCAAGTACACTAAATAATTTGCAATGTGTTTAGAGTCTAGTAACGATACTTGCAAACTGCCTCCCATAACACCCTCATGGGAAAGTTGAGGAAGCATGAGTTCGAAGAGGGGACAGTGAGATGGGTTCAGAATGGGCTGAACAACAGAGCTCAAAGGGTTGTGATCAGTGATGCAGAGTCCAGGTGATGACCTGTAACTAGCAGAGGTCCCCAGGGGTCAGTGCAGGGTCCAGTCTTACTCAACATCTTCATCAATGACCTGCATGAAGGGATAGAGTGCACCCTCAGCAAGTTTGCTGATGATACTAAACTGGGAGGAGTGGCTGATACATCGGAAGGCTGTGCTGCCATTCAGCGAGATCTGGACAGACTGGAGAGCTGGACAAAGGCAAACCTCATGAAATTCAACAAGGATAAGTGGAGAGTCCTAAACCTGGGGAGGAACAACACCATGTACCAGTACAGCTTAGGGGTAGACCCACTGGAAAGCAGCCCCATGGAGAGGGACCTTGGTGTCCTAGTGGACAATAAGTTATCCATGGGACAGCAATGTGCCCTTGTGGCCAGGAGGGTCAATGGTATCCTGGAGTGTATGAAGAAGAATGTGGTCAGCAGGTTGAGGGAGGTTCTCCTCCCCCTCTACTCTGCTCTAGTGAGACCACATTTAGAGTACTGTGTTCAGTTCTGGTCTCCGCAGTTCAAGAGGGACAGGGAAATACTAGAGAGAGTCCAACTGAGAGCTACAAAGATGATGAAGGGACTGGAACATCT
>WTSP01020891.1:51047-63822 GCA_025331215.1 Actenoides lindsayi | reverse complement strand
GGGGGGGGGGGGGGGGGGGGGCCCCCCCCCCCCCCCCCCTGGAGGCGGCCCAGAGGCGGCCGGGCCGGGCCGTGCGCCGGGGGGGGCTTCGGCCTCCTGCCAGAGGCGGTCCCGCCGCCGCCTCGACCTTTCCCCCGGGGCGGCGGGGTCTGTGCTCTGGCTTTGCCGGCGTGAACAGCGAAGAAACGCCAGGAGAATCCGATATGTAAAGGGTTGAATCGGCATCGATAGCAATGGGAGGGCTTTGGACCTGGGCAGAGCAGCAAATATCTCCTCGAAGGCTGCACACCTTTGCAGGCAGCTCTCGACGAGACTCTTGCTTAGGAAAGACCTGAAGGAGATCAACATCTTCCGGTCGTTAACGTGCACAGTCCTCAGCCAGTGTTTATACCCGCAGGGTTGTGCCAGAGTTGAGGAGAGTAAACCCATCTGCCTGACACCGAACAAGCACTGTCGCCGGCCATCCCTGTGGTGCGTAGCTTTTTTATTAGCAGCATAGACACAGAATCTGTTAACCAAGGATGCAGCTATTGGAGAGGTTATGCCATACTTGTAGAACAGCTTGGAAGCAAAACGCCTTAAACCAGTGCAAAAATAAAGCTTAGGTTACATGTGATTATTAGTAGTGATGTTTATTGTGTGTGTGTATATGCATATATATAATAACGTATACAACACGTGCACAGAGCCCTGCTGCTCAAGCTTCAGCACAATCACAGAAGGTGTTTCTGGACCAAAAATCACACCTGCCCAATTATAGATCAAGTGAAAATCACTGCATGCAAGTGGCAGAGGAGACAAAAAGAGAAGACTTTGGTCAATGTGATAGCAGCCTCCTGTGTTAGCACCTTAACTGCTCGTAGACGTCAGGGTAAAAAGATGCAGCAATGAAGAGTTTGTGTGGAGGAATTTACAGGAACCAGAACTTGATGAAAGGAGCAAACGCTGAAATTCCAAGTTGAGATGCTCAATTCCAGCTGGTGATGGATTGGAAGCCACTGGTGTGTATGAAATGCAAGGTGCAACGTCTCAGCTTTTTTTGAAGACAATGTGTCTTAAGTTGAAACGAGAGGTTGCAACTGAGTATAAGGAAAACTATTTCCTATAAGGGTAATTAAACTTTGGAAGTGCTTCAAGGAGGAGTTTGAGCTAGACACCTGAGGTCCCTGCCAACATGAATTATCCTTCAGTTCGGCTTTTTCAAGGTGGAAAGTTGTTACTATGTCACCTCTGTTATACATAAAGGGTTATCCAAAAGATTAGGTGTAATACATTCAAAATGGTCCGTTAGCTATTTCTGGAAATATAACTGTATTTTATGTGCAGAGAAGATCCTGTGTGACCAAAAAAAAAGGGTAAAATGCTTGCCTAAGGTACAGGAGTTTGGTGTATTTGCTATTTCATCTTAGAAATGATGTTAATACCCCACTATTAAGAACAGTGAAAAATATGCATGGAAGTTGAGTTGAATACAATTCTGGGCTTTTTATTTCTACAGAGTTACATCCCACAGCCTTAAGACACTGGTTTTGCTGTGAAGAAAGTAAAAGTCTCTGCTTTAAAGTACTTGTGCTTTATTTTCATATACACAAGTAGGAAAAGTGAAAAAACTATATAGGCTTCATTTTATATTTTCATCATTGTTGTGCTAAGTGAAGAATTTGGAGCAAGATCTCCTTTGCTGACTGTCAAAATATTTTTTTATGATGAAGCCCTGGTAGTGGAGAAATCCGTTTGGTTTCCTGCCAGTTCAAACTGCAACAGAACTCAGAAATCCCGTGTCTGCAGATGGGGCAGTGATGTTCTTAGACCAAACGTCAGGGAAGTTAGTTAGCTGCTGAACAGAATACTTCCTAATACAGTTATACTTGTAGTATTGTATCTTCGTATTAAAATCAAGTATTGCATCTGGTTACTGAAAATTTGGTATTAATAGTGCTTTGGATAAAGCCAGCACTCCCCTGAGGGAAACACCACTGACTTAAGGGAAATTTGACCTGCGTAAGTTTTGAGTAAGAAACTGATCCCATATGTTCTCGGGAATGCCCTGAGATGACTGTTTCCTTTTGTCAATTCTGAGGAATTCCTGGGAATTCAGTAAGAGAAGCTGGCGCCAAAGAATGAGTCACGTCTTTAGACATGTTGCTCAGTGTATCTGGCTTTTCCTGGATTGCATCTGTTTTGCGTACTGTTCATCAGATTTGCTGATAAAGCAGCTGGTCTGTGGAGTAGCACGTTTCTCCTCTTTTGGGATTATTAGGCACAGTAATTCCAGTCAGCAATATTTGGATGAACAGGAGAGTATGCTCTGCACTACTTTATAGAAGGAAAAAGCTTTCTTTTCCATACCTTACTGGTCTCAACTTGAAATATAAGGTGAAGTTCACTTTAACTCTTCCTCAGTCTAGAAGGTTACAAGATGTTAAAGTCATGTGAGAAAAAAAATGAAGCTTGCATGAGATTTTGTTAAAGAAATCTTAACAAAGTTGATGAAGTAATTATATGCACATCACAATCAACAATGATAATGTGTGACAAGTGTCATACAGTGTGTGAGAGCACAAGTGATCAGATGCTACCTAGCAACAAAAAGGAGATGAAGCAGATCTTAGGAAACCAAGAATAAGGAAAAGCTAACAGTATGGTTAGGTTAGATTAGATTAAGTGTTCATAGACATATTTAAAATTCATTTTAAAACATGAGTTATTTGTATAGTTGGCATGGATAATTCCTCTGAACATGGTAGTTACAACTGCAATGTTAGTGCAAATAATATAAGAACAAATATTTAAAAGTGTAATTCTGTGTAGACAAGACTAAAACATACTGGGGGGGTGGGGTATCGTATCATTTGTCATTTTCCAAATAGTGCTGTACTGAAAAAAACTCAGATTTTTACTTATGAACTCCAGCCGTTGTTCAGCCAGTTGACCTGTGGTTTTCCCCATTGTCTTAAGTCACCACGAATTGTCCTGGAGGGTAAAGACCTAATGACACTTAGGAAATGTTCTGTTGCCTTGAGCTGATTTACCTAAGCAGAACTGATTAGAAATGAGTAAGTGATCTTGCTGCTGTAGGCTAGAAAAATCAGTAGTAATTCATGTTTCCTTTGCTGTCGCAGTGCAAAAAGGAATCAAAAATTGTAACAGTTTTTTTCCCCTATGAAATCATCTGATACACTCACTGCTACAAAGGTGCCCACCTTAGAGCAATACGTGCACCCGAGAATCTGATTTTCGTGCTAAGCAATTAGAATGTTTATGCTTCTGTGACTCATAGATTAACAATAATTACGGCTGCAGCCATGTTTACACTTCTTACATGGGAATGGGTAAACATCCTTTACATACATCACTATATTGAATGTTCTGATAATGTTCTACATGTTTTACAGTTGGAATGGGAAACTCATCAAGAGGTTAGCTCAAGGGCATTCAGGATTCCCTAAAGTAGGTGAACTCATTGCTAGGACATACATATGTAACCATCTCTCTGCATGGAGGCTCTGATGTGAATCACAACATTCTTCTGTCAGTTTTCTGCTTGTACACTTAAAGATATTTAGTGTAGTTAGGAGAAATAGGATGTTTTTTATTTATTTTAATGTAAGCTCATTCTAACATGTTTGGGTTTGGTTTTTTCTGCACAGGATGTCAAAACCAAAAGTATTTTGATGCTTAGGGCAGAGTCCCAGGACCTGTGTCCTAAACCTCAGTAAGGCTGAAATAACCAGGATGAAGAGCCATGACACTGGTCAGATCCAAAGCAGTCCTCTTCCTTTTCCCCGAGAAGTGTTTCTTTGCCATTTATTTGGACTAAGATGGTGTAGTCTTACTGTCATAGGTGTTGGTAGGTAAGCAAGATAAACACTTGTATGTATCTCTCACAATTTCTGTGACACACACACACACACACCCCCCCAAAAAAAAAAAAAAAGAAAAAGGGGGGGGATAAAAAAAATTCCTGCTTTAGTTTCTTCTGGATATTTCCACTTTTTGCAGTTTCTCTTTTGTTTGCCCATGGCATGGGAGTACCGGTTCACTGGGTCTATCTTTGCAAACTGGAATGTATTTCTCTGTTTCTTCATCTGAGAAGTGCAAGCCATATGCTTGGTCCTTTATCATGACATAACTGATTTTTGAACTGTAAATTTCCTTACAGGAGTGTATAAAGCTCTCTGTTGAACACCAGTTATCAACAACTGGAGACAGTTTTCCTACTCACAGGCTTAGACCACTACAGCTACCACTCCCACTTAGAAGCAAGTTATTTCTTTGAGCTTGTAGTTTATAAAACTTAGGGGTTTGCCCATGTCTGTTTATTCCCGGTGGGCAGTGCAGGATATGCTGCTCGGATTTGGCATAGGACATTTTTACCTAAACTGATGCTGCGAAATCATAGAATTGTTTAGGTTGGAAAACACCCTTAAGATCGTCGAGTCCAGCCATTCACCTAACTCTATCAAGTTCACTACTAGACCATGTCCCTAAACACCATATCTACACAGCTTTTAAACACATCAGAGGATGGTGATTCAACCACTGCCCTGAGCAGCCTGTTCCAGGGCTTTACAACCCTTTCTATGAAGAAGTTTTTCCTAATGTCCAACCTAAACCTCCTGCTGGCAGAACTTGAGGTCATTTTCTTTTGTTCTATCACTTGTTACTTGGGAAAAAAGACTGACCCCTACCTCACTACAACCTTCTTCCAGGTAGTTGTAGAGAGCAATAAGGTCTCCCCTGAGCCTCCTTTTCTTCAGATTAAACAGCCCCAGTTCCCTCAACTGCACCTTGTAAGACTTGTGCACTAAGACAAACTGATTTTTTGATTGCAGGAAACGCTTCCCAACTCTAACATAGGGTCCATACTATAGATTCTTTGGGGATTTTGTATATACTGATTGAATTTTCTGCTTTGATTAACATAGAGTGCTGTGAGTTGTCTGCTTTCTGTTACTCACTTTTCCTCAAAGGCCAGGCAGTCTTAAAGCTAAATTGGTGGAAAAAAAAAATAATTATTAAGTATGATTAAATGCCAGGCGTTCAGTTGCAAGACTGGAAACAAAAAATTGCAGGTGAAGTCCTAATTTTTGGGGGATTTGTTTTATATATTAATACTGTGTAATGAAGCTTCCTAATGCAGCTCCATGGTGTCTCTGGTCCAGACCACTCTAACCAGAACAAAATCAGTTTACACATTTCCGATCTTTAGCTTTTCTGACCTGGAAAGCAAACAGAAATCTAGAGTTGGATTAGATGAATGTTTCATTTAGATGTTTTATATTAGATATATGTTCTAAAAGGATGATTGGGAAAGGTTATTTCCTGAGACTATTTGGAACCTCAAAAGAAATCATAAGTGAGTAGAAATTCAATGCAAAAGTCAGGAAAAAAGAAATACTGGAGGTTTGTCCTTGGTACTAGATGGTGAAATAGTTTTCAGAACTAGAATGCTGAAGAAAAGTTGGGAGTAATTAAGTAGATAGAACAAGAAAGTGGAAGTGTGTTGCCACACCATTTGCTCCCTTCCCACACACCATGCTACAACAACATTTACCAAAATTCTGATTAGTATCTGGTTGAGAGGCAAGAAGCAGCATGGTAATGTTCCTCTGAAGCTCCATCTGTAAAGCAGAAAATGCATCAATCATCCCAGCAGGACAAGGAAAAGCAGTTTTCAGCAGAGTTTTAAATTCAAATAATTCCTGTAGGCTTTTGTAGACTGAAGTGAAGAAAAAGTGCCAGATAGATACCAACTTCCAAAAACTTCCGCTCAATTGAATATATATTTGTTATAAGCAAGAGTAAGCACTTTCTTAATCATAGAAGAGTTGTCCGTCACACTTGAAGTAAACAAGCATTTGTACACTTTCTGCTCTCAAACAATTCACAGAACTTGAAAAAAGAATATTTCCAAGGAGTCTGCCTGTTCAGCCTTAGCACAGTAAATGAGTGGACATGCAGATAAGGGATTATTAACCTCCTATAATCTATGGATTATAGAATATGAAATCAGGAAAGCATAAGAAAAAAAATGGTATATTTATTGAAAGTAAGAACTGAAAAAAAAAGCCACTGCAGCTACTTTTCTCAGCTAAATTTGTCTGAGACATAACTGAGGAACTTAAGATTTGTGGTACAGTGAAACGTGCCTGTTTCAACAGCAGTAATTCATTTTGGCTCTAAATGAAGTGCTTTCTTCATTTAATTACATTATATTTGTGCAATATGTTATGATTGCTGCTGAGTTAATGTACTTTTTAGGGCAGATAGCTGTTTGTTTGGCAAAATTATGATACTATCTTTTTCCCCTTAGCTGCAGAGGAAGGACCACAGGGAATCCTAGACATAAGGTATTCATTAGAGTTTCTGAGGAGAACTACTAATATATTAAACTGAACAAATAGAGAGGCCACCATCTAATGGAGTCAGTTTGAGAAGATAATTTGAGTTCACTCTGACTTCTAGTGTCTCTTCCCTTAAGTGTGCTGCTTAACTTTGAGTAAGTCTTGTAACCTCTTAGTTTGCTTTGCCATTTGAACTTTGCACTAATTATAATAGTGATTTATTGTTTAGATGTTTTAAAGGCAAAAAGCTGTAGAATATCAAGTATTTGGTCCATGAAATTAAGATCATACTTAGTTTTCACTTGTCCATACTTAATTTTTGGACAAAATCTCAAAAGTTTTGACTTAAAACTCGTTAACAGAATGACATCCGTATCTGACCCGTTACAACTTCTTTATTGATACACTTCTCTGCTTATGACTTAAATGTCAGCTGTGAGAAAGTTAATTGTGTTAGGCCTTGCAGAAACAAAATAATAAACAATCTCTACACTGGAATGCTGTAGAGAGACAGTACATTCTGGCTTCTTTGAGAGCTAGTCTTAAGTAAGTCATATTTAGTATAATTGTGACATTCCAGTTCAAGTGTACATGACACGTTTTTAACAAACTTAAAGATGTTGTTACAAGAGGGGCATGGCTTGGAGAGAGAGAGAGAGAGTTTTTGTTAGATCCTCTGACAGAAAAAAAGAACAAAGACCTTTTGAGACCATCTCTACTTCCTTAGATGAGTTCATCTGTCTCTCCCTACAAACTTTGCTTCTGTTATATCTGTAGACCATTGCATTTTCACCATCACTACTGTGACTTATAGATAAAATAACTTCTTGTAATGGTGGGGTTTTTTTTAAATTGATTTCTGAAATGGTGGTGATGGCCATTAGCTGACCCAACAGCTTTAAAAAAGTGAAACATAATCTTCCCTGTCTCATATTTCCTGTGAACTATCCAGGAAGTGTCTCAGAATGAAAGAAAAGCTACAAATTTGCCAGATAATGAATCTGATTCTTGGTTCATGGTTCTTTCCTGCAGGCAAAATAATAGGTTTCTTGTAAACTTAAAGGAAGTGGAATGAAGGAGTTCACTCGTGTAGTAATGAGTAGCCAAATGATTGATTAGCAGCTGAGGACAAAACTGTGCTTTGGGCATTACTGATTTTCAGAGGTACTAGAGCAGTGTGGTGGGTTGACCCCAACTGGCAGATAAACCCCCACTCAGCCACTCACCCACTCCCTGCCCCCAGCATGACTGGGAAGAGAATCGGAAGGGCAAATGCAAGAAAAACTTGCAGGCTGAGAGAAGGGCTGTTTAAAAAGGAAAGAGGGAAAAAAAAGGAGAAAGAAACCAAAGAAGTGATGTCAGAGGCCATCACTCACCACCTCCCAGCAGCAGACCAGTGGCCATTCAGCCTCTGAGCAATGGCTAATTTCAACACACCACCCACCCCAGTTTTATTGCTGAGCATGACATTATATAGCGTAGAATATCTCTTTGGTTAGTTTGGTCAGTTGTCCTGGCTGTGTCCCAATCCCCTGCCCACCTCCAGCCTCCTCCTTGGGGCTGCAGAGTGAGAAGCAGAGAAGGCCTTGACGCTGTACAAGCACTGTTCAGAAATAACTAAAACACTGCTCTGTTACCAGCACTGTTTTGGTCACAAATCTAAACCACAGCACCACATGGGCTGCTATCAAGAAAATTTGTTTCATCCCAACCAGACCCAGTACAAGAATTAAGTGGCAAAGTGTTACTCCAAAAAAGACTTTGTGAGGACACCAATATTTTGTAGCATTTACATGGCTCTTGCAATGTTCATTTAACAGAAACAGGCAAGAGTTGTTTTTTTCTCAATGTTGGAATGAGGAAACTTGAGGCAGGGAGATATCAAGAGACTTGTTTAAAGTTGCACGTAACATCAAGAGACTATGAGCTGAAGAAGCATAAAATGCTAGAGCTACAAAACACTGAAAAGACTTATTGGAAAAGGGTACAAATGCATAGGCAGTTTTATAGATTTAATGTCTGATAGTAACAGGATCAGGATTCACTTATGGCTACTGCTAATAGAAAAAAAGTTGTTTAGAATAGTCAGAAAACATTTGTTCCTTTCCCGTGTTCATTCATGTATTAATGTCAATCTCTATTAGAAGATTATACCTGAAAGACCTTTTCCAGCCTCTCCTTTTCCCATCATCATTAGTAAAATCTCCAACTGCAGCAAAATTCTCAGAAGTACTTTTCCTGCAGAGCAATATAAGCCAAGTGGAACCGGTTTCTGCCAGAGCAGCACCTTCAAAATTTACCATCATATCTCCATGACGACTACAGAATGCTTTTTGCCACAAGGGAACCGTGATACCTGTTGTGAAATTGCTTTTTTGTAGCTATTCCAACAGCACAGATGACATTGAAGTGCTGGTATCCCCATGGTGATCCCTATGTGTTTATTCCTGCAGCAGCCGATAGGTGGGATTGCAGAAGAGGGATCTAATAAGCTTGGGCTGAGGCAAATGGAACTGAGAAACTGACCTTCATGTGCATTGTATGAGAACACTGTGATAAAAGGGCTTTCCTGGCTGGTCTGTGCGGGGAGTGGGTTGAGAGTCTTGTGCTCCTTCAGGTGCCCCATTGGAAATAAGAGATGCTTTTCCATGGAGCATATTCCTCTCTAGTGCACAAATGCTGTGACCCTTGCCAGAGGAGTCAGCCTGATGCTCATTTGGTCCGTGTCCATCTTGCTATGGCCTTAGTCTTACAAAGAAACCTGGAGTCTGCAGGATCCAAGAGGGCAGACAGCAGAAAAGTGCCCTGCCAGCCTCTCCGAATCACTCTGCTCCTATCCTTGTGTACAGAGGCTTCCCTGTGTGTGGACATGGCTAATGTCCACAGTTCTCCCCAGCTCTCTGACACTGTCAGCCTTGCAGTGACTGTGCTCCATTTCCCTTGTCCATGGACTGGAGAAGTTTAGCTAAATACATCATGAGATGTGGTGGAGCAAAGCGGTAGAATGGGGAAGTGATACCTTTCTCAAAGTGTAGCATGTTCAATATGGTGGGGAGTGGCAAAAGTGTTTTATCGCTGTTACTTCATGAAGGGTGATGCCGAGTAATTTGAATAAATGTCTGCTGTTTGTGGTTCTTGATTTGAAGTCTGGCCTGAGAGATGTGCTTCATTTTCCCAGCATGTGCATCACTGTTTTGAAAGTAATATGATGTTATTTGATTCTTGCAGAAGATAAGATGGGAAAACATACGCACGTAGCAACTTGCATGGAAGCAAACTGGGAAATACCTGCACCACTTGTGTGTGATGCAAATATGTACTCTTGTCTGGTGGCTATCCAAAGAGTGATGTAGTTGGCTAATATGCAGAAACCATCCTGCTACTTACATGGAGCAAACCATTCAAGGAGGCTGGTGTTCCGTATTTTACCTCCTTTGCCGAAGCAGAGAAGACCACCCAGCAACACTGTGGAGGTTTTTCGTGATGGAGGTCATAACAACAGGGGTTGAGAAAGGTCCCCCTCACACATCTTTCATCTGGGAAATCAGGCTGGCAGACTGCCCTGTTTCCCAGCCCACGTGATGCAGCATCCAGGCATTGGCTGCGTCGTACAACATGGCACGGCGTAAAACCCGTACGTATGCACGGCCAGTCTTTGGCACGCATCCCGAGTTTTTGTGCGTGGCCCTTTTAACTTTTTCGATTTCAGTCGGCACTGAACACGTAACCTGCTTTTGGAGCTTTGGGTGGACCAACAGCTCTGCAGCAGGAGCTGCTTTTAAGCTCAGGCCAACAGCCTTGGTCCCTGTAGGGATGCCTGGTACATCAGCAGTGGACCTTGCTGGTCCTGACCCTGCCTGCCTGTCTCTGGCTTGCCTCTCTAGGTGCTCACCTGGTGTGCACCCCACTCCTGACTGATCCCGCGCTTCTGACTTGGGTCCTGCAGCACCACGTCTTTTGTGGGTAAGGACACTGCCCCTGCCTGCCTTGCTGTCCCCCTTGGTTCCCAGGTCATTTTCCCTTGTGCAGCAGCTCACTTGTGCTGCTCCCCGACACCCACAGCACTGAGCTAGCATGACACCTTCTGTTAGTGGACTGGGGTGAATGAGCCAGAGACCTTTAAAGCTCCCTGATGGTGGAACATCTCTACACGTATTAAGAACAGGACCATATTAAAACCATGGGTTCAGAACTTGTCCTGCAGCCCTCAGGTCCTGAGGGTGGGATATTGTCTGTTCTGTTAAGGTATCCAAAATAATGGTAAGTGCTGCTTTGTATCCTCCAAATTTCTGTGTTTATAGCCTGAGGCACGTAGCACGTGCCTCACATGTTTCGTGTGTCATCATAGCACATGGTTTTGAGCGTGTAACTCCTCCTTTCAGCACACTCCTTTACAGGAGGCTGCTAGTGAGGAAGCTACTGGAAGAGGAAAAACATTTAACAGAGTCATGTGCATATTGTCTGACCATTGAGCTAATAGTCCCCTGAACTATGCTTTTAAAGATGCAGTCATTTTTTCCCTAAAAGACACCCAGCTGCGTGCTAACACAAAAGCAGACTGAGTAACTGGGAGATCAGGGTGCAGGAGCAAACCAACTTGGTAATGGAATAAATCCACAAGTCTTTGTAAGGAGCTTCCTTATCATAGTATCTGAGCTGCTGTTAGTAGCACAGAGTAACCAAAATGACCTTACGGCATTTGCTCTATTTCGTTTTCCTCACAAAAACCTTGGATTATTTTACTTGCCACGTGTCTGCTGTTGCTTTTTGTTTAAAATCTGTGTGTTGCACTGCATTTGGGGGAAGTGAAAGTTGAAAATTTGCCATACGCTTGAAAATGATTAGCCTGTATTTGCTGGGAGGATCAGCAACACTTATCACTGTTGTTCTTCTAGCGTTTCCATTTAAAATTCTAAAAGCTGATGTCAAACGTCAATAAACTTTTATCAGAATATACACAGTGACATCTTGCTGTGTGCATATCCTTCCAGAAATGATGGCAAGCTCCCTTAGCACACCTCTGTGAATAACATCTCTACTTGGATGTGCTCAACTTTCATATGAATCTAAATCACATTAATGTTTAGTTGAGTATCTCTTCTTGTATTATGCTGGTTTGCATACGACAGTCAGGCTATTTAATGTCTATTAATGTCATTTTTATTTAATGTCTATTTAATGAACCAGATGCATCACTTTCTAGACATTTACTGGGAAAATGAGATACAACAGAGCTGTGGGATGTGGTGTTTGATTTCTTTCAGTTTGCGTTGTTCTGAACTTTGTTTTCAGTTGCACTTGTGTAATGAAGCACAGGGGGTATTTAAGTCTATGTGCCAATCAAGAAGAAGCAGAAGTTATAAGTTTGAGCTATAAGGTTCAGTGCTCAAGACTGTCACGTTTCTTGTTCTGGAGGTCCCCAGTTCAGTCCTTGATATGTCAGCCAGGAAAGAGGCTGTCACAGCTGTACCGGTGACTTTCTGAACTTTTCTCACCACCGCAAGACACCAGACTGAACCATGTTAATGCAGCTACAGGAAAATTTCAGAGAACATTTTGGTGTGGGTAAGGACGGAGTCTGAAACTGAGACTTAGTCATAGGCTCTTGAAAATCGATAGGATGCTGTTTGTATGTCTTTCCCGTTCGCATGACACAGCAAACCGAGGGAAGTGGTTCCCCATGCTGTGCATGACTCTGCAGTTATGTGACTGCCTTACCGCCTGAGATAGCTGGCGGTTTAAAAATAGCTCTGCTTAGTCAGATGCAGCTAATGATTGCAGAAAAATACCGCTCGGTGGTAAAGCTGGAACACCTTGTGCTTCTTTCCCATAACCAACTGCAAACAGAAAGCAAGGTTTAAAAAAATGAGGAGATAGCTTACGGTTCTCTTTCAGCATTTTGTCTTCTCTTACTCATTTTTGTCGGATCAGTTTTTTTCATAGGGGCATTTTGTATTCCTGTGCCATTTGCCAGGGTGATGCCAGTCCTGTGTTCCTGTAATTTGGGATCTTTGTGAGGATCACAGAATCACAGAATGTTAAGGGTTGGAAGGCACCTCAAAAGATCATCTAGTCCAACTCCCCTGCCAGAGCAGGACCACCTAGAGCAGGTCACATAGGAATGCATCCAGATGAGTTTTAAATGTCTCGAGAGAAGGAGACTCCACAACACTTCTGGGCAGCCTGTTCCAGTGCTCTGTCACCCTCACAGTGAAAAAGTTTTTCCTTATGTTTCTATAGAACCTCTTATGCTCCAGCTTGCACCCGTTGCCCCTTTTCCTATCACTGGACATAACAGAGAAGAGCCTGGCTCCATCCTCCTGACACTCGCCCTTTACGTATTTCTAAACTTTAATGAGGTCACCCCTCAGTCTCCTCTTCTCCAAGCTAAAGAGACCCAGCTCCCTCAGCCTTTCATCATAAGGGAG
>WTSP01020891.1:0-40935 GCA_025331215.1 Actenoides lindsayi | reverse complement strand
TGGATGGGGCTCTGAGCAACCTGCTCTAGTGGGAGGTGTCCCTGCCCATGGCAGGGGGGTTGGAACTGGATGATCTTCAAGGTTCCTTCCACCCCTGACAATTCTATGATTCTATGAAATCCCATTCACGCCACTTACCCAGCTCTTGCGAAGCCGCCTGCCCCTCCCCACCGAAGGCCTTTGCTGGGGGGATCCTCTCGCCTCTGCCCTTCCAAAGCTGCTTTGCATAAGCGTTGCAAGAGATGCTGGGCTGGGCTGGGGACATGAACCCAAGAGCTAAAAGCCAAACTGAAGAGGGTTTGGTTATTTTTCACGTCCAAAGGACCCGGAGAAGGAGGGCAGAGCTGCATTCCCACGGGTTCCTGCTGCAAAAGCGCCGTTTCCCCGTAACTCGTTTAGCCCGTCTTGCGATGTAAGGATTTGTACAAATATCCGTATTTGTCGGACCGTTCCGGTTGACTCATACTACAGTAGAAAGAAAGGAGTTCTCGGGAAGCCGAGGCTTCGCAGCGCCCCTCTGCCTGGGAGCCTGAAGCCTTCGCTGCCCTCTAGTGACCGGCCAGGGGCAGGCGGAGCGCGGCGGGGTGACCTGGCCCCCCCGCCCCTGCTGCGGGAGGGCAGCACGGCATGGCAGGGTGAACAGCCTTAAACAGGTACCACTCACCCTCTGTGCCGCTTTAGGGTTTACCCCCAGTTATCTTTTGTAATAAGCTTTTTTTGTTAGTGTCATTAATTTACTGGCCATCTAGAAGGGGTGTCTGGTTTGCTCAGGTGATAGCCCGTGCTGTAACGGCTAAATATTTACAATATTCTTGCTGAAATAATAACTGATGAAACAGTAATGGCTTCAGTGTTAAGAACGGGTCCCTTCGTGATGGCTGACACGGGGGGGATAGCTGAGATCAGTTCAGTTTGAAATCCCCGTTATCCCCTTGCCTCTGTTAGGAAAGCTTTGCAAATACAACCTTAGCAGCACACCCATAATAGTTCAGGTGGAAGCAACTGGTAGTCGTAAGGAGAGGCAAAAATGCTTTTGCTGAGGCAACGTTATCTGAATTTCTGAAATAAATTTTACCACTGGTTTAGGTACTACTTTTATACCACTATACCCACTGCAGCTCTGGGTCTAACTTCTGTGTGTATGAATCGTGGGCCCTTATTTAGACAAAGTTTAGCTCATTGCTCTGTTTGAACTGCAGTAACTACCACAAAGGAGTTTGTGTCGGGACACCACGTTCCCTTCTGAGAACGCAAATGCACAGCACAGCTCTCCGTTCAGGCTCGGGACGGAGGCTTCAGCTCCAACCACAGCATGCATGTATCCAGTGCCTGTACTTCAGCTGCTCCAGCCACAGCGTGTGTGCAGCCAGTGCCTGTACTTCAGCTGCCTGGTACTGGGAACATGGGGTGCAAGTGCTCTCCAGCCACACTGCATCTCAGTCCACAGCTTCACTGTGCTGAAATCCACAGATTGCAGATTCTCTGCAGTGAGATTATTGTCACCCTTTTACTTTTTTTTTTTTATTGCTTATTTGGAGCTTTCATTTTGTATGATAAAGGAATATCATTTTGACTGGAATTTGCTGTGGCATGCCTAGCTTCTGACGTGAAGTCGCATGTAACCATGCACAACCATGTTCCCCAGGTAGATGGCTGTGCCATGTGTTCTCTCTGAGAATGGAGCTCTGTCCAAGCTCCTGCATGCTCAGAGATCATGCTTCTTGGCAGTAGAGCCCTTGGGTTAAGATGCTTAATTACTCATAACTCTGTGTTGATGTTGCTGAGGCGTGACGACCTGCTATGATACCGTCCTTATGTATGATGCTGGTGATCTGCTAAATGAGGCAGAGCCAATTTTTTGTCAGTGGTAGGGCATGCTGCACCAGGAGTTTCTGTCCCAACGGTATGTGTGCTGCCCAAAAGCTGCTCATGTCTTTTGTCCTACAACAAGGGGAGATGCAACTGCATTTACAGGACCTTTTGATAGGAAATCACCATTTGCCCACAAGTACTGGAAAGCCCTCAGTTCTTGTATTTTCATTGCAGATTATCTACAGGGCAGCAAGCCTGGCCAAAAGATGTTTCATGTTTTACTCTGCTAAGAAGAATTCCTTGTCTGTAGAGCTTTGAATTTCTCCCTGAGATGCTGATCACAGGGAAAGACTCTCACCTAAGATCAAGAATCTTTTTGTCACCTCTCTGTCTTCAGAATATTTACTTTTATATTATTATTAAGCCAATGCACAGGAAAAAAAAAAAAAATCAGTTCCTTATGAGTCATAATCAGCAGTACAGAGCTTCCCACCCTGACTGTCTGTGGACATAAGTCATCACTACAAACCTTGTAGTTATGGTGTTCACAGTGGCTCTTTACCTTGTCTTAGTGATTGACTGGTGAGAAACAATCACCCCGAGTATGTAATTCAGTACATGTCATTCTGTATGTCTTTGACTGTGGTATACTGGAATCCCATACTTCCTTAGTTCAAAAGTTCAGAAGCATATGTGAGCCTGATGTTAGCCAATGCTTACTTCTACAGTGATCATTTGCTAATGCTGTAAAATCCTGGGACTCATCTCAGCATCTGCTGATGTGACTCTGCCTGTCAGATTTGCAAAAAAACCCCACATGCTGTGCTTAGCTCAGTCACACATCACAGCAACTTCTACCTTGCCTCTGATGATGCTCAGCTCTTCCTGGGTCTGCCTGAAGGATGCTTTTTCTTTCACAAATGCTACCCAAGCTGACAGTGACGTAAGTTTGTGGAGCCTGAAGTTTCTGTAGATGGTCTCAGGTTACAGGATGCACAAACATGCTGGAGCTCTAGACCATGAAAAGTATGTGCTGTACATTTTCCACTGCCTCAGAAGATAACATGTATGTACAAGTGCTGATAGACTGTGTCAGCCTGATTAATTACACAGTAGAGCAAAAAGAGGGCTAGTACAGAATTTCGGTCTGTTTATCAAGAAACTGTTGGTCTTTGGATCATGCGTTCAGAATTATACCCATCTGACAGCGATTTATCTCACAGCTGTCCTGAATATGTTGGCTCAAAATTAACATTGTTCTTCTAACAAAGATGAGAAAAGAAATTACAAAAGGACAGATACTTGTCATGGTCTTACAGAAGACAGTAATATAGTAGAGTAGTCCATATATTCTATACCTTATATAGAATAAAAGAGAACAGAAATTACATATTATCATGTGATCAGAGATGTTGCTGAATTTAGAGCATTGTGAATCTTTCCCACTACATGTAGTAACCAAAACTCCTGCTGCTCATCGAACAGAATGTTCAATCATGTTGCTTCAAATCTTGTAGTGCAATAAGTGTAGGGAGTAGGATGTGCTTTGTTTCCAGGCAAAATCAGAAATACATCTCCCACACTTACCATATCTCGATAGAGTAAGAAACTCTGTAAAGTCCCTTGACCATTTCCTTCTGCTTTGTCACGCCTGCGTAAACTTCCCAATTCTTGACGTTCATACTTCTGTGTAGATAGTAAAGTCTATATATTGGCAATGATATTTGCTGTTAAATATTTTTCATCATAGGAACTCAGAAAGCTTCATAGTCATCAGCTGATTAAAGGCTGCAATCCTAAGTGTGAATCAGTTGCTTCACATGTGCCTTTTGCATTTTGTTAAATAGACTGATGACAAAAGCAGAAGGAAAATTCAGGAGTCAAGACTCATTTTCAATTTTCTTTTAAAATAATCTGATTTACATAATATATAAGCATAAAGTAATTCAGCAGCTTGACCCCGAAGGTAGGAGCTCTGATCTTTTAATTACAACATGGCGTATTTTGCATATGCCAGTTAAAGTTTCCATATCTCATTTTTCCGGCTTGTTGTGTAGAGAAAATAATAATTACCCTTTTCATAGGGTAAGAACTTTTTAAAGAACTTTTAAACACTATAAAAAGAAAAATACCCTATGACAGCATTCCTAGTAATTATGCAGTTTGCCCATCTGCAACCCGGAGGGCTTGACTGATCACCAGGGACTGTAATAACAGGGGTTTCAGACACATCTTGATGGGATGTTATTACTCAGGTCACGTCTCTAGCCTGTTGCTGTGTTATGAGAACTGCTGCCTTCACCACTGACAGTTGCGCAACTTCCTTCTGGCTTCTAAAGTTGTTGTTTCCAAGGAATTCCTTTCTTCTGGTAACTGGTAATGATTTCCCAGGCAACAGATCCCGATCATGGTGACTGTATAGTCTCCTCCTTTTTTATTTTAAAGATAATGATAGAGCAGAAGTAGTCAAACCACATCTTCCTTTTTCCTTCCAGGGCTTTTATATATAAGGTCGTCTTTGAATTTACCAGTGCAGATGGTTGTTGCAAGCAACTGAAAACCAAGACAAGTCATTCATTGTTCAGTTCTTCCCAAAGGAAAGAAGGAGGAAACATCTGTGGGCTGGCAGAAGAAGATGGGAGCTAAGGCCAGCCATGCTCTGGCCAGGATGAGAGCAACTAGAACAACAACTAGGGTGTGTAGAAAAGGTATCTCATTGAATTGGTAACAGTTTTATTCCCTACAGCAGAAAAATATCAAAGATTGGTCTTCTCAAAAAAACCTCACTCAGGTTCACTTGTCCTCCTTAGCTCATCCCTCTCAGCTACTCACACACAATATATACTCCCAATCCCAATAAAGCTTGTGATAGACACCTTTCCAAAAAGAAATGACGACTAGCATTTGCATTCCTTGAAAACAGTAATGGTGAAGAAAAACTGTAAGCAAAGATGGCTTGGGAATATTGGAGCTAGCTGAGTAAAGCAAAGTTTGATCTCCTCTTCCAGACTCCAAGAGAGGAAAATTGATTTTTGCATGTTGCACCCAGAAAGGCTTTATACTTGAGTGATGGGTCTGCCCAGTTTGTGGGTTGAGAGTATTTAATGCAATTATTTAACTTAATCTGATTGTAAGTCACCAGTCTACAGCTGTTAATCATCAATTTGCTATTTATTAGTTCAGCAAGCAATGCTCATTTTCTAATTAGCTAAACTGATAAATGGTGGTTTTGCCAAGTGGGGTGCTCTTGCCCTTTTGGGACCTTCGGAAGTACCCTACGAAGACTAAGAAAACACAAGGGTGAGTAGTGTGCTCCTACCTTGTGGTCCCTCACTGTCAGGTGGGATAGTGCAGGATGCAGCTGGGAAGGAAATAGTGTTGTAAACTGGATGAATAGGATGGAGAGGAGCGGGGACAAGGCATGAAGGGCTGGGAAGCAACTGAGTCAGAAGGGGGGAAGAATTAGCCAGGAAGGCACGGAAATGGGGGAGATTCTGTCCGGTATGGCTGAGGTAGAGACAGGAGGATTTCTAAGACCAGGAGGGAATAAGTATCCCTAAGAGAGCCCCCTGCTTCCAGGTCTGCCCAGCTCGCACTGCCAGCAGAGCAGGAGCTGCCGGGCCCGGTGCGATCTGCAGGGGGTGCCATTGCCCCGGGAAACGCTTTGGGGCAGCGCCCGAACTTCGGCTGTGGGTTAATCGCCGTGACGGAAACTTTCCCCGATAACTGCCGTTTCGATGGCAGAGCAGATAAGAGGGCTGCCCTAATCTTTCTTTCGTTCTAAGCGCTTCCTACTTTCTTGATAAGAGTGGTAAATCCCCGGCTCATAGCGCGGAGAGCCAAGTCGACTTTCCTAGAGACGGTGATGCAATTACTGAGGTGTTTTCCTTTATCTCATCTATATTTTAATTAATGATGCCAGACCCTGCAGCTAGACTTAATAATCAGTACAGACGTCTCATCTTGTAGATAATGATCAAGTCAAATCAGCTGTAGGGATGCAAGTAAAATCTGCACACAGATTCATGCAATATGTTACACAAGCAGCACAAAGAGGCAAAAATAGCTGAAGTTAAAAAAAAAAAAGTGTTACACAATGTTCTTTCGAAACCATCTCATCCCTTTGTTTTAATGTTCTACTGTATGAAATAAAGTCAGTAGATACATTTATTTAATTGCTTTGGTATTTTATAGCTGCTTCTGCAGAATACCAGGACCTTTCTGGACCTCCTGTTATGTTCCACCATATACTGCTCCCTGGCCAAAATGTCACCTGCTGTAGACTTACAGAAAAATTACATTTTAAGCTATCTATGTTATTAATGGCTATGGCAGGGTTGTCTTTCAGTAGCTGAGCTGTTGCTTGGATATCTCATGAGACATTGCTAAACATCCTAGAGTAAAAAGCCTCCTCCCTGACGCTTTGAAGTCCATGGGACTTTTGATGTTGACTTTGTTAACAGTAGGATGAAGCCTTAATGTTGACTATGTATGGTATAAGGCTGACTTTTTAGTGAATCACTGTGTGTATGAGTGAGTCAATCAGCTATCTGATGCATCATCTCCTCTCTGCCCATAAGTTAATTCAAGTAAATGTCATGCCAGGTGCAAGCCAAGGAAATTCCTGAGATAGAAGAGCAACAAGTTCATAGGGTGCAGTTAACCATCTTTTTCATTCTTCATGCCACTTTGTACCAATCTTTCTTATAAGCATTACTTGTGAAAATGTATTCTCCAATGCTTGTTAAAAGATTGAGATTTGTGCTATTGAAGAAGTGTGTTTATTGAATGAAAAAGCATGTTTTACAAGTCTTGTAAAATGTGCATGCAAAATACCATGTGAAGTGCAACAAAGTGAAACAATTCTTCTAGCCTCAAGAGTTGTCTGTTCTTGTAATGCAAAGCACCAACACGTCACAGGGGACCTGTGGGGTAGCAATACTCTTTTGTACTGAGATCTGTAATGTGATGGGAGATGCTGTGCTGTGCATCATCCCTTCAGTGTTTTTGGGGTGGTAGGGCCTTCCTGAGCCAGAGGTCTCGGTGATGGATTGGGGATTTAGTCTCACCATCATGTGGACAGGGCAGCAGAGGCACCTTTGAGATCTGAGAATTTATTAGTTCATGGATAGATTACAGGATGCTTAGTTGTTGGCCTTTGTAAGCTGCTCTCACAGCAGAAGAGACAGTGGAATTGTTCTGAGACACAGTCATTCATAAAACAGACTTTGTCTATAATTTAGCTGTGATTGCTTTGATAATGTTGTAAATTTGCATGATTATTCCATTATTATTCTTATGACAAACATAATTAATGTGCAGCAATCTTCTCTAGCATTTAGTTTAGAAGCAAGATAGAGGAAAAGCTTAGAAAAGAGTTTATTTGATGTTCACGTGGTGCTGGCTGCCTAGGACGGAACAACCTATAAAACCTGAATCCTCTCCCACCTATATTGATCTCCTGATGTGACCAGAGAACTGCAGTTCTATTCTTCTCTGTTTCCATGGGAAACAATACATTTTACTTTATGGGATGAACAGATTCAAAATCTCAGATATAGCTAGAAAGTTGACTACATGTAATCTTTGGACTCACTTTCATTTGTCCTTAACACGCCAGCTGGAATTGGCCTTATTTGCCTCTCTCTATATATAATCTGGTGTAGTCTTACCACATTAATTACCTTTTCCTGTGTAACTGTTTTGAAGTGTATACCAGCCTTTTGCAGTCATTGATTAATACACATCCATAATCATTCCCTTTTTGGTAGCCTTTCATCTGTCACTTCACACATGATTTCAGTAACTGGTGCAGCGAAATAGTCAACTCAGGTAAGCTTTTTTGTTTCCTTTTTAAGGATAACAATACTGTAGGCCAAGAATATTAGAAATGGCTTGAGATTTTGGGTCAAATAGCTGAGTTTGTTGGTGTCCAACATAAACCCCCTGAAGAGACCTGCTTTTCCAGAAGAGGTGAGAGATATGCCTTCTGGAAGTCAGGTGCTTCTAAAGGGTCTCTAGTTAGACATCTAAAAGCACTGAAGCTTCTTTTGGAAATCCTGACCACTGTCCTTTGTCTGAAGTCACATAAGTTAAAGGCAGGAAAAAATGAGTAACTGACTCTTGCTTTCAAGTGACCTGTGATGCCTCCTTTGCCTATTCACTAGATTTCTCAGTGGCTTTTGTCTAGTCTACCTTTTTTGCATCTTGTAATTGCTTACCAAGATACATCATCAACTTCCTGCTGGTTTGTCATTAACATTCCTTTTCTGTGCTGCCCGCCCCCAGGAGCAAACTAGTCAATACACTGGCATGATAATACTGCTGCACCAATTAACTCTTTATTTTCTTACATATTCTCTCTCTATCTTCCTGCTCTGTTTCATGTTACACTTGCACATGAAGCTCTACCAGGGACCATTATTTTTGATTGTACAGCATCTAGAATAATTATGTCTAATTTTATAAAGAAGTTCTTTGGGATTCACTACACTATTACTACTATTAAAGAGTTACATAATTTGCTTGTCATCCATGTTGATTTTTTAATTTAAAGTCAACTCAGTGTGTTGTGAAACAGATTTCAAGAACATTGTGCTTTACACCCTATGCTTGAATGTGTTAGGATGGGATTGCTGCTGAAAGTTGTTTCCAACTTTCTGAATCAGAACTATTAAATTTGTGTATTAGATAGAACTAAAGCAACCCTACTGACTCCAGAGGACAATACTTAGGGGGAAAAAAAAATATTTTCCCTATACTAAATTTCCATTGCTTTTTGCCTGAGAATGCTCTCACATGTCAGAATTGCAAAAGCATTTCGTGTACGAGACTACAGAGCGGCCTCTGTGAGATTTATAGTAAGGAGTTTTCCATGGACTGTACACAACTCCCATCCTTGCAGTAGCCTGGCAGCATGAAGAAGCTGTCTATATCTAAAACATATATCATGACAAACTGAACATGTAAAATGTGTTTTCTCTCACTGATATATTTAGTGTTTATGGAGTTATCAGTTTGTTTTGCCGAGTAATAAACAAAGTAAAAATTCCTAATACACTCCCAGCTGCTTCAGTTTCTGGGCACATCTGGAAAGCCCTCCTTCCCTGCATTCTTTCACAGCTACTGTCCACAGCTCAAGTGCTGTATTTCTCAGACCCTGTCCTTCCTTAAAGCCTGCTTTAATACCCAGCACATTCTGTAGCCTTTTGTTATTTATTTATTTAATGAAAGTCCTGAGTGAACAAATCATAGTCATAAACCCCTAAAGAATTCAGTTTTATTAAGCAATTTTCTCAGTCTTAGCAGAATTATACAGCACATATTGATTAGTCCTTACAACAATCACTTTCCAGAGCAGGGACAATGCGTGCATTGTTGTCCTCACAATGAAGCAGAGAATTTAAACCTTATTTACGTGAGACATCATAGCTTCTGGGTCCTGTTCTCCTCGGTATTACTGATGAAGCATATTCATGTGAATGACTGAAGAGCCTGTTTGATCTTTTTGCAAGGAAAATTACATTGGAAAGGATCTTGACCAAGAGTGCTCATGATTGCCTGAGAGTATTGACCTGGACCGGTGGGTTAAGTAAGGCACACCGAGCTACAAGTGCTGGGCACCGAAGCGTTTCATCAGCATATGTGCTGATGTCATTACGGTGTAAAAAGGTGCAATAGCTTCTGTTATTTCCACTGAGTCCTCATTCAAGTCCAAATTCAGCACAGAAAAATGTGCCTGTCTTATTTTAAACATGCAGATAGTCTCACTGCTTTATTTTTAATTTTGTGTTGTTTTTTCTGGTTGAGCTTGAGTGACATGTTGCTAACTTTGACATCTAGGTTTTTTTTTTATGTTCTTTACACAGTTCCTGGAACAGTTTTATGTCTTTTTTTTTTGTCCTTTTTTTTTTTTTTTAATACATTCAAAAAGGCACCAAGGTGGTTTTTTAGAATTCTTTTCTTAGGTGCTGCTTTTCCCCGTAAGATGAGACTGTGTACTTTGTCAGTATTTCTTCCAACGTTCTTCTTGCAAATACTTTTTTAACATATCCAGCTCAGTATTCATGTATTTCTTTGCAGGCACTCTTGTAATTCTGACTTCATGATATCTGAATTAGTCTGAATTTGTGCATTGAAATGAACTGTCTTTGTAACGCTCTGGTGAATCCAGGTAGCGTTGCTATCTTCAGCCAGGATCTCTAATCTAGAGATATTATGTGTCAGATGACCATAATTTTTGTTTAATGATTTGGAACATTTTAAAATGGGGGTTTTTTTTATAAGTGAGCACAGTGTTTTGCATGCTCAAATTGTCTGTTTTCTTTAATCAGGATGTTTTTATTCCTCCTTTCTGGAATAATTTTCCCCATTTATTCTACAAATATTTCAGCATCTAAGGTAGGAACTCTACTGATTATACCATTAAGTACCCAGCCCTGGTTTATTTCTTGTCATACTGAGGAGGAATATTCACCTAATGCATTCAATAACACAAGCAAAACTACTGTGTTGTCATGCAATTCAAGGCTGAGTTGTAATGCACTTAATGAATTTATTTGATTTTTTTATTTATGTTTCCCAGCTGTTGAGGCATGGACTTCATAAGCTTTGTATTTTTCTAAGGATTTTAAAAAATAATATTGTAATTATTAAAAAGAGGCATTTTCTGACTTAGATGTTATTCCTAGATTGTCTTACTGTGAAGTTTACTTATATAAGCGTGAATGTCAAATACCACAAAAAAGGTCTTCAATGCTCATGGCCAGAAACATACAGACTCATGACTACTTGGCCGGTAGCCAGATTTTGGTAGAGGAGATACTCCAGAACTTGTAGACTCTTCAGCCTAGTGGAATCTAATGATCATTTCCAGGCCCAGATCTGCAATTAGTGATGTGGCCCATGTTGATGGCAGCCAGATTTCTGCTGGCAACAGCCACAAACTGTGGGTCTTTGCTGCCCAAAACTGTAATTTTAACACCAATCCTAAACTAGCTTATCGAGCCCTTTCAGACATGATGCAGTCTGTTATACCAACTTTACATAACATTGGGATCTGGGGCTGGCAGGAACTGGTAAAATTAAACTTAGGACTAACTGAATTTGATTTTTGGATCACAAGGGTGTTTTTAATTCAGGATGGGACAAAAACATGTCCTGGAGTTAAATTTGGCACCCAGACTGAGAATTTGAACCAGAATGGGGTCTGAGAATGGCTGGAGGTGCCTGGGTCTACTGGAACAGAGTTGGGCTTAAGGTTTAGGTGATGGAAAAGGGCACAGTCAAGCAAGGCTGATAAGTTTTATTTAGTTCTGGATCTGGCAAGGGTGTCAAGGTTTGATCATGGTTTGTACTTCTGTAAGATGGAGACTTAAAATTAGATAGGGAAGTCATGTTGGCACAGGCCCCCAACACTACCTTAGCAAAGTCTCCTATGTCCACCTTTAACCCTACATCATAGCCGTTGACAAATGGAACCTTAAACCCTTGTCTTATCCTAACTGTGACTCTTGCCAGCCCAACTCTTGATCTAATTATGTGGCTGAAATGATGGTCTTAAGCTAAGAAGCATTTATTATATAGAGCCAGCAGAATTACAGCAAATTTTATTTGCTCACATGGAACAGTGACATTCAGTAACACTGCTTCAAGGCCCAGCTGGGTAAATCAATGTGGTTATATTGGTACTTTGTTGTCCCTGAGAATCTGAGCTCTCCCTGAACACTGGGAGATGTGACAACACAGAGCCAGCAAGTTTGAGGAGAAGTAACTGTAGGAGGTTTCAGCACTACCCAGAATATACAGATAGCAGAAGGTTCCCATTATGGCCTGTGTGTAATGACAGCTGCTGACAGCTGGTGAAACTCCAGCTGAGACCCTTTATATCGGAAAAATTCAAAGCAAACAGCTTTAGAAACAGAGCAGGTCCTACTTCCACTGCCAGAAAAAGTGCCCTTTAATGTGCAAGGGCAGTGTTTATTTTCGTGTGTGACACACATGGACACTTTGATATACAGCTCAGGTGCTCCTTTTCAAAATAGCACTTATTTTAAGCTGACAATGGGAGGTCTTATTAGAAAATTAGTGAAGTAACATCATTTTTCTCAAAGTGAAATGTGTCAGCTTTATTCCTTCTGGTAATCCATATCCTTCATCAACATGAACAATGGCTAAAAATTTTAAAACTATGTTGGAAACCAGTTCTCGTTCTTGCAAACTGGAAGTGACGTTCACATGAACTGACATTTCTTGGAGACTAAAGAACAACACGTGGGGTTTTACAGAAAACAGGAGCAGGTTAAAAAGAAAATGCAAGCTCTTTGTCCTACGATAAAATGCAACACTGAGTGACAGGGATTGATTTTGTTTTTCCTTAAGATTAAGAATGAAGGGGCGGGAATATTGTCAGTATGATAGTGAAACATTGCATTCCCCTAGGAAATTAGTCCTTGTTTACCTTGCTGTGAACTTTCCCTGAATCTTCCTTTGAATCATAAGTCACATATAACTAAAGATATTGGAAATAAAACCAAAACTTTGTTTCTACTACCAGTGAGTGGTATCAGACTAAAAGCAACAAGCTGCTTCTGAAGCACTCCTTACCTTTTATCTGATAGATCAGAAGAGCTATTCTGGGATTCTCTTGTCATAGAGAAACTTTGTGAGGTGCTTAGCTAATGCCAGTAGAAGACACTTCACCTGTGGATACAGGGCACAGCAGAACCCCTCTACATTTCAGGTGTGCTGGGAGATGTTACAGGAGAGTAGGAGAGTTGGTGCCTTCTGGTGCAATATTGCCCTAAGCACAGGTCAGATGGATCAGGATCTTTAGCTTTCTCTTTTGTAGCAGCTTAGGAAAAGGAACATTAGATAAAATGGCAAAAATACGTGTTTTAGGTTAAACAGGATTGTGAGTACTGGTGAGAACTGTAGAGGAATCCAGATCACTGAGATGAATGGGCTATATGATGGGCAAAGAAATTTTCAGTTGATCACATGGAAAGGAACAATTTAAACTATTAATTTAACCCGTTAGTTCCTATAGTCATTGTCACCCCTTACAAGTTAACTCAAGATGTAACCCTGGGTTGACTATGGAAATGCTCAGTGTGGAGCACCACCCAGAAAAATCACCTAAATCCCTGGATGCATAAAAAAATGGAAAGTACAGTGCGACAGTCAAAGGAATGGCTTCAACTGGCATGTTCTTTGTAGTTTTACTCATTTCTAAAGAATTTAAGATAGAAAGAAGTTATAAAGCAGGCAATGGAAATTATTATTTATAAAGCAGGGAATAGAAATTATATAGTGCCTGGGCAAATGGTTCAGAGAAAGCAACATACCAAATTATCACCATGATGTGTTCTTAGATTCATGTGCTCGTACCTGCCCTGAGATTTCCCTGAGAACAATAGTGCAGCAGGAGTCAGTGCTCAGAATTCACAATGCTGAAAACAAATGCCATGATATTGGAAAGAATAGGCTATTTTCAGAGATGTACAAATACTTCAGAACATGAGAGAAGTTTTTAGCAATAGAAATCTTGCTTAAAGGGAAGAGATTTTTTTTTTTTAATTTTTCATCTGATGGTTTGTTGTGTCTTCCTCATAAATACTTAACGCTAAGTGCAGTGAAAGAACTTGATGGAAAATTATTGTGATCTAGTCAGGACAGTCCCATATAACTGTAGGTATAACTCCTTTAATTTAGATAATATTATTTAAATGAATGAACTGCTCACTTGCATACCTATTTCCAGGACAGGGCCCAACTGTTGTAAAGTACCATCCAGTTATTTGCAATGTGAAACACATAGTCGTAAGCTGCCATGCTTGACTGAACTTCCTCTTATTAGCACTACTAACCGAGAGCTGGGCTTTGTATGTCTCACTAATCTTCACAGAAAATTGTCTTGGAGGATGCGTAGGCAGAGTGAGTGATACGAGGACATAGTTTTGTGTACAAAACATTCCTCCCACGCAAATGGTACTCTGGGGGTGGCTGCTATTTTTAGTGTTGAATATAAAAGCCACAGTCCAAAAATAAAAAAAAGTGTCACTACAAATAATAGAACTGAGACCAACAGATCAAATCTGGGCTCTTGCTTTCTTTTTTTCTTTTCTTTTTTTTTCTAAAGGTGGATGTGCGTGGGCTGTGAAGATGGTTCAAGCGAGTCACTTTTGAGAATGAAGAAAATATGGGAAACAAATGAAAAAGTGCTATAGCTGTTGATCATTTCCTTTCTCATAATAACAATTGAATGGAACATATTAGTAAAACTGATGTACTGTACACCTACATTTTATGTTTTTTGGTTAATATGTTGGGTGTTCAAAATGCCACAGATAGACCTAGTGCTAGTTTTGACTTAATCACTTGTTTGAAAATGTTTGTGGTGGTTTGACCTTGGCTGGGTCTCAGGTGCCCACCAAGCTGCTTTATCATTCCCTTCCTCCTTCTCCCCTCAGCTGGACTGGAGGAAAGAAAATAAGATGAAACTCATAGGTTAAGACAAAGGCAGTTAAATGAAAAACAAAGGAAGGCCATGCACACGGAAGCAAAAGAGAACGAAGATTTATTCTCTACTTCCCATCAGCAGGTGATGTCTGGCCCCTTTTCTGGGAAGCAGGGCTCCAAATGCATATCAATTGCTCCAGAGGACAAGTGGATTCTACACACACACCCTGTCCCCCTTTTTCTAGCTTTTATTGTTAAACTGACACCATATGATATGGAATATCCCTTTGGTCAGCTTGGGTCAGCTGTCCCAGCTGTGTTCCCTCTCAAGATCTTGTCCACCCCATCCCCTTGGGCAGGGTGGGGGGGAATGCTGGAAAACCAGCCTTGGTGCTGTGTGAGCCCTGCCCAGCAGTAGCCACAATACCAGTGTGCTATCAGCACCTTTCCAGCTCCGAGTGCAAAGCACAACACTGGGAGGGCTGCTAGGAGGAAAATTAGCTCCAGCTCCATCAAACCCAATACAATAGCAAGGCATGTATTTTTGTGCAGCAAGAAGCACTATTAATGCTCCAAAATTATCACATAGTGAATTATGGAGTGAAATTATAGTCTGCTCTTTACCCTGTGTTCATTGCCCATGAGGACATTTCTACCCTTACATGGAGAGTGAAGTAGCCAGTTCTCTCAACTCATCCTTGCTTACTCCACCATGATCTCCATGTGTTTAAGACTCTCCAGAAGTACTAAATGTCTCACTTGTATGTGAAGATGAGAGATGAGGTTCTGTTTGACCTCACGCTGTGTAACGCTGGGGACTTAGTCTAAGACTAATTTCAGCACCTTTAAAGCTACCGGGGCTTCAGAGGGATATTTCACTGAGTGGAGCCAGTATTGTTAATGGTGAAATGAACCAAACCCAAACCTGACCTGCAAAGCAGCTTCAATAACTTTCTCTTTTTTGGTCCTCTACCCAAAGCAAAGCTTCTATGTCACTGCATCTTCCTCCCTTCTGCCCCCATCTTTCTCTTCACATATGACTCACTCCATGTGCAGCAGATGTCCCTGCCCCTGCACTGTGATGCCACGCTTGCTCCGCAGCCCTCAGCAGGGATCTTGCTGACACAGGGGTTTTTTGCACTTGCCTAAAGTGAGGTCCAGCTGTACAGATCCTGGCAGGAGGAGGCTGACTTTCCTGTCATGGGGATGAGCAGCTGACTGCTACTGCCAGCACTGTCCCTAAAGCCTGCCAGACCTCTCAGTCCCAGTTTCCCACTATCAGTCCCGTTGTATATCTCTGCCTGTTGCTGTGGGATTATGCTTGTGTGGTCTTCCACCTATGTCTGTGACTGTGCACACTCATATTACTATATTGGCTGCATGCAGACACACATATCTACTGGATGTGGATGGGAATGGAGAGAGAACCACAGTTTCTCTCCTTTAACTCCACGGAGAAGGTGGAGAGAAGTAGAAATGCTGTGCTAAGACAATCATTGAATGGTTTGTATTGGAAGCAACCTTTAAAGATCATCTAGGCCAATCCAAATGTCTGGTGTCTTAGCTGAAGATATGTTACAGAGGCATCTTGTCACAGGACATCCCATTTTTAAGACTTACATGTTTTTTTCTGGGAAGCAGTTCAAGGCTACCAAATAATTAGGGACTGAAACAGAAGATTAAAAGGTACAGATTTGAATCTCCAGTTATAAGCATTCTTGTCTAGAGAAATGTAAGTTGGGAGGAAAGGGGGTTAAAAAAAACTTGAATTAATAAGGGAAGAATATAATTTAGATTCTGCTGACTCTCAAGAACTGTTCTGATGTTTGTTTTGTTTGGCCTTTCGATCTGCATCATGGTATGAATCCCTACAGCTTGACTTTCAGTGATTTCCCTTTGAAACAAGATAGTGTTTCAACTCTTCTGAAGGCTGAAGGCCATGATAGTGGAAGTGCAGAATAACTCCACTGATCTCAGTCTCACTCGCTCTAAATAATTTTATGAGGTACATCTTTAACTCGACTTTCCTACTACTCTTATATGTCTAATACTCTTGTATTTTATGTGGGCCAGGGATTTTTCCCCTTTGTACATTTTTTCTAACGATAGCAGTGCCTTCTGAAAAACATTGGATTGACACTGGACATCAAAGCCTCTGCCAACAAAGCACATATTGAAATACTGCCCAGCTTATATTCTTGAAGCATAACCTAAAGGGATCATTTATTAAGAGATGAGGAGAATTCAGTCTCTAAAGCCACTCATCCCTGGCCATAAGCAGCTAGAATAAATACCAGTTTGTCTCCAGACTCCTTTACCTCCCTTTTTTTCTCCCTAACTCTATTGATAGCATTTCCCAATGTCTTTTAGATAGTTTGACAATACACTGAGTAAATTTCCCCTATCTTGTGTTTGTGATTCTGGTCATTTCAGGAAAGGATTCTGTTCATTCAGTCTGGTTTCTCTGGGCACCCAACCTGCATGGTCAATATGTGGATTCTACGTCCTGTGAATAAGACATTTCATAACTGGTCATCAAGTGGGTTAGTCATGCTTGTTCTCCAACATTTAGTTCTGAATTCTCTCCCACTACTTTTCCTCACACTTTTGCTCAGATTTTCTGTCTTCTGATTTCCAAGAGGTCTTGGTTTGTCGATTACAGCTTCTACAGGCTTTGAGCAGGCTGTATCAGCTCAAAGGTCTGAAGAAGGTCTCAGCATGCTGCTGGTGTCACCAGATAGCACACATGGGTCAGGGCAGCAGCTCTCTGCCATGAGACTATTTCACTGACAGCTATAGTGGACATGAAAGACAGTAGTGATAGAAATATTTCTTGTTTTCTGCTTCCCATGCAAGGAACATGCACTTTTCTTGGTATAGCAGCTGTGTTATTGCCGGTCTTACTGAATAACACAGATTTACAACTGTTTATCTCAGACATGAGAGAATGTTCTGGCCTCAACGCATCTTATTTTGTGGTGCTTTCAACATAAAGAAAGCTTTCAGAAGTTCCAAGGGATGAACCATTTCTTACTGATAGACATATCTTTATCTGCTCTATCTGTGAGCAATGCTACTGATGGGGTTGTAGAAGTCACACCAAAATCCCTTTCAAAATGGATTAGAAGTGAAATTTTTCGGAGATAAATTGCAGGAGAAGGAAATTCCTGGAAGAGTCTGGGGAAGAGACTGATTGTAACAGACACCATCATTTGTGGTTCTCTCTGAGAAATGTGTCCTCAAAAGTGAATTGAAAGGACAGCAGAGTTCCCAACTATGGGGGGGTCAAGGAAGATGCACAAGCAATTGAGTGGATATGGGAAGAGATTTTTCTTGTTGATTATGCTTTTTTTTTTCCTGTTTCTTCACAAACATTTTATCAACTTCCTATATTGTTGTCTAGCTCAAATGTTCTATTTTTTTTTACTTCCCATTCCTTGATATCTCTCTGAAGACAAAGGTGGTTTCAAAGTAGCTGCCTAATCTTAATTTTCCTTTTAAAGATGTGGTGATCCTTAGCACTGGAACACCGCAAGCAAGGTTTCAGCTCCCCTTATGCTGGTCTGAAATACCCAGAGGGTAAAACAATATTGTCCACAGGAACTGCGCAGGACAGTTTGAATGATGGTGCTGCAGAGGTCGGTGGAAGCAGCAGCATCTCCCAGTAGCTAATGGCGATGAGGAAGCTCTCTGATATGTGGCAAGGTGTCCCTGTGAAGCAGTTCCCTGCTTTCGGGTACAGCCTGTGTGGTATTGAAAGTTTGGTAATTTAAGGAAGGATTTGCCAAGGTCAGCCCGAGGCAAAGGATTGCCCAATGCCAGATTGTAGGGAGGTATTTTCAGTGGCAGGCTCAGAGATGGTAAGCAGGAGACAAAGAGTCATGGCTCTGGGAGTGCCTGAACTGCTCACGTCAGCCAACAGGCCTGTGTCCTGAAAGACACCTGGCCTTGAGCACTGCAGTAAGTATTACTGGGACACAACTTCTTCCATGTAGGATACAAACCCAATGGTCTCCTCTGGAATCAGACATCTAGAAGCTTTCATTCCAATATTTTCTTTTTCTAGTAGTGGTAGTGGAAGTGTTCCCAGTGACAATGTAGGAAATCAAGTCTTTCTTTTGTGTCCAGGATGATACAAACCCCTGTTGTATAGATGTTTATGAGAGGAGACACTGGGAACGAGAACTGGACACCTGGACTGCAGTTTCGGTATAGTCACTCTATACCTTATAGAGACTTGAAGTGTGTCACTAAATGTATGCCTTTGTGGCAAAGCAGATTTTCAAGCAGTGCTATCAGGGCTGACTCTGAAGAGTGAGCTGAGTAACAGACATGTGAAGAGTCATAGAGCTCTGTGCTGGCTGATTTAGTCTATTAGCTGGACTAATGAGCCCAGATGGAAAGCAATACCACTGCAGTCACTCTGCTTCTGCTTTCTGAGCCAGTTTGTTCTGAGCCAGTTCTGATATTTCTACACAGTAGCACATTGTCTGTGCAAATATGTTCTCCGTGCTGCAGATCAAATCACTTCATAGCACCCTTACTGCTTGCATATGCCATTGCTGACTCATATCCTTATATGTCTCAGGGACTCTTTGTATAGGATCTACAAGTGAAAAAGGCACAATTTTCCCAATGTTATTTACTGGTAGAGTTTGTATTTCCTACCCTAGATGATCTAGATCACATGTATTTTTTTTAATTACTTTTAATATGAAAATTCCTTAATGCTGCTGTGACATGTCTTCTAATTTGCATTACCAGCATAAAAGAATATCATATGCATTATTTTTGATGTAGCTGTCAGTGTTGACAAACATATATTCCAGGGAAAAGCTTAAACAGTCTACACAGCAGCACACAAAACAGAGTAAAAAGTAGGCTAAAAGAAAAATGTCTCTAAGTGGGTTATGTTCACATGGATATAAAACATAGAGGGAAGAAAATGAATTACTCTTCATCAAAGCTGTAATGAATTATGTAAGGGTTGAACAAGGATGACTACTTATAAATAATTCTCCTTCTTTTGACTGCTAGCTGTTCTTTAAAAACAGAAAATACAATTTAGAAACAGATTATGGAGCACTGGAGTGAAAATGCATAGGAAGGTCTGGGGAAAAGAATAAAGTATAGCAAATTGTGCTGAAATCTGCGTGAGAAGCCATAAGGAATGTTGGTGAATGCGAAGCCTAAAGGAGCAGAGGTGGAGAAACTAAATCTGTACCACAGTCCTCAAAAAAGAGGCACCAGATGCCCATCTACTATCTGGGAGAAAGAGGGGACGTGTCCTTTTGGCTTTTTATTTGCCAGTGGTGCAGTGCCCTCCGCAGAAGCGGGGTGCTCTATGGCTGTGCTGACTAGCAGACTGTGCACCAGATGGAAGCATTACAATCAGATTTGGTGGTGAAAAGCACATGCTGATGCCAAAGCCTCGTTTCCGTGACACCTAATCTGGTTTAGAAAAATCACTAGGAATTTGTAGCAAATTGCCTGAGAGGTGATAATGAGCTGAGATTTAGACAAGGAAATTATCAGAGAAATTTCTCAAGGCTTCAGGTGCCACACAAAGCATAACAAACATTGGAGGGCAGATAAGAAAACTTGTTCCAGGGATGTCACTCCGAGTTTTCAATCACAGCTGTAATTCTGTGCAAATGTTCATGTAAATGTCAGCACTCAGACAGGAAGGTGACTAAGCAATAAGTAGCTTGTATTTGCTTAGATGGTAATTGGCGCTAGTGAAGAGCGTAGCGTATTTTGTGCTTAACTGAGGCAACATTAACAGAAAGGCAACTGGACTTAATCTCCTAATATCAGCAGAAGGATATTTTGTTCCATTATGTATGTATTATGTGCCATACTACCACTGTAAATATCTTGGGCTCATCTGTATGTAGGACTCCATCTTTGTGTCATCTGCAAATTTATGTGTGTTTATTTTATTTTTACTTCCATGTCCATGATGGAAATCGTAGTGTTAGTCCAGCATAAAAGCCTGCTAGAAACACACCATTCAGTGATGATCCCCACAGAGGACATGCTGAAATCTTTCAGCTAGTTCTGAATCTGTGTACTGTTTGGGTTATTTGTATTTTATAACATCATTTGTGTCAGGATGTCAAGGCTGAAACACTGAAAATATATATACATACTTGTGCTTTCATTGAATTCTTGATCTGGTTTTCCACTATTTTACCTAAGATTGACTAACTTTTTTTTTTCTTCTTCACACAGAGTTCCTTCACCATGTGTTTGCATGTTTTTAATTTTGGCACAACAGTCACACTCTTCCAGTCTCTTGAAATTTCATTCTGGCTGCATTTGATATTATTAATTAAGTATCAGTAGGCCAGAGGTACTCCAGATTTTTTTACAATTCCAGTTTTTTACAATGGCTGGTTGATGTAACAGTATTTATCCCAAGAGATGCATTTTACCATCACCTGACATTTGCTAATTTGACTGCAGTTCATCATCTTCATGTGATGTGGATACATCATATCCTTTCCTCCAAATATAAACTAAAACCCTGAGGTACTTCTGCATTTTCTGAATTGTTATTGACAGTTTTATCATTTCCTTTGACTCATGGACCTTCTAGAGTTTGTTTTCTTCCTAATGCATGTATAAAATTTCTTCTTGCTATCTTAACTTCATTCCCAACTTCTTCTTAACTTCAGTCTCTTTTAAAAGTTTTCTGCCATATTCCAGCTGTTGCCCATCCCATGGCAACCTGCTATGAAAATCTGTCTCTGGTAGGCTGTAAACCAATCCTCTTATGAATGTGCTTCCTGGAGAAATAGTTGCTCACACATAGCAGGACCAGAGTCACCTGCGACCCAGAAGACACAAGGGCTCAGTAGCTGATTGGCGAGAAGCAACGCCCATTTGAGTTCAAGGAACTGAGTATGTTGTTTCATGTGAGTGAGCTGCCTGGGAGTACTGCTGGGTGTATTGACTGATCCCATGACAAGCCGAAGATGTCTTCAGTGAGGAGGTAACCAAGGCTTTGATGGTCAGGGTGTGAGTTTGCATGAACCTGTCAGACCCTGAGAACACAACCTTCACCTCAGTCTCTCTGACCACTGCGGCGCTGGAGGGTGCAGTGGAGGAGCCTTTTGCACAGACCACAGAGATTACCAGAATAAAGGAGGAAATGGCTAACACATCATACCTTCAGCACAATAACAGAATCTAGGCTTGATGTGGTTCTCGTAAATGAATGATATTTATTTGTAGTAGAGGGGAAAGGAGAGAGAACACACAGATGTGTGGAATTTCTGGTTGCCTAAACATGAGCACCGAGTGCCACTTGTGGAGGTCTGAGTTGTAGGGCCACATCACATCTTCAGCTGCAGCTCCAAGGATGTGTTTGCCTTGTAGCTCCTATGTCATACCTAGCAGCTCCGTGTGAAAGTTCAGGATACCTCAAGGCATCTCAAATGGCATAAAATGCAAATGTTTAGGCATCTGAATTAAGACCTTTGAGTCGGAGTTAGATATTAACCTGACCATAAACAAGGTAGCTAAGTGGAGGTATCTTATTTGCAGGTAAATCTTCTTTCATAACCGATGAAAATCTAGTGAATGCACTCTAGTAGTTTGATGAAGCTGTCAGATGCCTTGGGTATCTCCCCTGACTGCTGTTCCCAGGGTGCAGGCCCTGGGTGGTAGGTACCTTCCCTGTGCAAATGCTACAGATACTGCAGAGCATCATAAAAAACTTTAGCCATTTCTGTGTGAGCAACAGGAAAGCTATAATCAAGCCCTAGAATTCCACTGGCTGCAAAGTAAAACTGCCCAACTAGCTCATATATAGATGTTTAAAATTCTCTATCTTAATCTGGAGCTGAATCTCACTTGCTGTGTTTGATCCAGAACGCACATAGGTTAAAATAATTGTTATTTCTAAGCCTAGCATTGTGCTTAGTTTGGCTGAAAAGCTAACATTCCTAGATTGTATGTCAAAATGTAGCTGCTGTAGCGTGTGATTTATTTTTAACCTCTGCAGAATATGTCATAGTCTCAGATGTTCTATTTGTAGAAGCAGAATTTACCATCAGTTTTCTGTCCTTTGTGCCACTGAGACCAGCAGTCTCTCAAGTCATTTGTGCAGAGTAGTGAGGACAGGGAGGGGAGAGTATTAGCAAACCTGGCAGTGTACGCCCATGGCCTGAAGTCAAGGAAGCACATTAATATTATTTGAGCAAGAAGCAGCAGTGCTGTGCCATGGGCTCTTATAAGTAACAGCTTCTGTCACCTCAGTTTTGCTATCCTTTATTCCTAATGTAAAGTGATGTTTTGCAATAAAAGAGGATATCACAAAGACATTTTCAGGCACTGGTCTGTTCACATCAGAGACAGAGTCTTTCTACTTCTGCAGACACATCAATTCTGATCAAGGCAAAATTTCCTGGAGGGAAAAACCACTGGAAATGTTTTTTGACATCAGTAAGTTTTCTGTGAGCAGAAACAGAGGAGGAATGCTTCCTTTTTATCAGTGTTTCAAAATGTCACTGGATATGTCTGCCCTGATGCACTGGAGAGGGTTTAGTGTTGAATGGGGATGACAGAAGTTAATGAATAATTACTTGGATAGATCCTATCTTTCACGTGAAGATTTGAAATTGCTATACAAGCAGTAAGAAAATAAACTTCATAACACTTGGTGATGTAAAGCAAGATGAAGGAAAATTTACGGCATACTGAAAATATGTGGTTAGCTCAGTTTTGAAAAATATAGGGCTGGGAAAAATAAGCAAGCTCCCTTATCGTTATACCAAAACCAGAAATAATAATATTAGGGGGGAAAAAAAGAGAAACAAAATAAGCACTATCTGTTTACAAATTAGTTTGAGTTGTGAACAGCTTAAACCCTTCAGATTTTTGGTGCTAGGAATGAAACCTTGCAGGCAAGGACAATTTTATTCTGCAATGAAAGTTTTGTTACCGTGTTTCACCAGTGGTTCAGTAGCCTACATGTTTTCTAAAAGCTTTCCTATAGACTTTCCATTGTATGCTTTGTGCTACCTTTTTTTTCTTATCATTACCATTATCTGTTCTTGCTATGCAGACAAATATTATAATTAAGCTGACTAATAGACTTCAAAGACCACATTGGTGCAATTCCTCCTATATTCTTCCTTCATGTTGCAGGGCTTCACAGCTGATGGTCCCAGCATCACCTCTAGTCTCTAACTCCACAGCATGTCTTGTGCTTGCTTATAGTGATCCAACCTATATTGTATCTGTTTCTGCTTTAAGACTACGTGGAGCATGGATATAATTTATTGTTTAAATATCTTTGTCTCTTGTGAAGTGTTATGTTAATTTATGGATAGTAAAATTGTCTTCAAGTGATGAGTCATAGAAAATGCCAACCTATATCTCTCTTGTTTTGTTATTCCCAGTTCAAGGCCCACATAATTTTATTAGGGCTGTTACAGTTTGATGTACAACTTACAACTTGCCTTGTAAACACTGGATTTCAAATGCATTCTTCTATCTACAGTGGGGTGTTGGCATTTGTAGTCATCTGTATTATGTCTGTCACAAGAGTATGTGCTCTTCAGAGCTAGACTGCACGGTACCAGACAGCTTCCCCAAGGAGACAACACTCCTTTGTTCATTTCTGGCTGTGTTTTTTGCTTATTAGTTGAATTCTTGGCACAGTTGTTGGACAGATGTCCACAGCGGTCACAATCACAAGACTGTTTTGGGTCTTCTGTTTGTTAGGTTTGGTTTCTAAGGAGCGTTCAGCTTGCTTTTCATTATCTGTGCCCTTTTGAGACATAGCTGTCCTTGCCACCACCTTTCTGAAGGGCGAGGCAATTTTCTACATTATTCTGAGTATAGAACCCTCTCATCCCCCTAGCACTGCTATGTCACAATAAGTCAGTTATGACATCCACAGATATGTCTAATTTAAGACTTGGTGCTGTGTGTTGATGGGACAAAAAAATTCAGAGATGCTACCTCTGCAGAGTTTTACTGTTTGCACCAGCTTCACCTGGATCTTATAGAAAGTTCCAGCAAAATTAATGCTGAATATAGAAGGCAATGGATTGAGCCTGATGAAATATAACATGATGGCTCAGGTGTTAAGAACATATCTGCTGGTACAGTTTATCAGGTAGCTGCAGAAATATCAGCTGATCCACTCTCACAGTGACAAGGGAGCTATTTATATAATATATTTTGGAAGCAGTGTTGATAATGTAAGAACACTTGTACTAGTCATATGAAAGGTCCATCTAGCCCAGTGTCTTGTTGAGTTTTTTCCAACACCGAGAAAGGAGTGAACTTTCTGGAGGGAGAAGTATTTTTTTTTTAACAACTGATGATGGCTTTTGCTGATTTAGGTTTTCCCAGGCTCTCTCTGAACCCATCTGAACTCCTAGCATCCAGAGCTAGGAAGTCTGCGGCCTAATCACACAACTACCACCCTTTGTGCAATGGGGGGACTAGCACTGCACACAGTTTCCAAGCTGTGAGGCTTGGTAGATTTACACTATGGCATAAGGATGTTCTCTGAGTTGTTCTTGCTTCCCTTGCTAATAATTGCTAATGTTCTGTTGGCAATTTTACTCTGTTAAGCATTGAACTGACAAATTTTTTGGACCTATTAAAGCTCAAACATTCACTCCTCAGTGTTAATAACCAGCTCAGGGCTCCTCATTTCATATGCCAAGTTATTAAGATTTTTGCAATTGTTTGCACTGCATTTCAGCTTCCTCTGTTGCTCAGTATTAAGTCCTTCTTCATGCTCAGCACTTATCCTTACTACCCCAAATAACTTGATATCAGCACATTTTATCACGTCCCTTCTCACAGTAAGTTTTGAGTTACAGTACTGTTATCATATTGTGTATGACTGTGTTGAACAGTTTTATTTCCATGCCAGTTCCCAAGGAAGAAAAATGCCTTCCCTCACTGTGAAAACTCTGTTTAACTCCTGCCTTCTTTTTCACATCTTTTAGCCTTTTTTTTTTTTTTTTTTTTTCCCCCCATTGGTGCTCAGCTTCTTGAAAAGTCTTTGAGTAGTAACTGTACTGAGGGTGTTTTAGAAATCTTAATAGGCTGTATCACCCAGATCTCCCTTTTCACATGCCTAGTGACTCCTTTAGGGAATTCCAACAGATTAACTTGAGCAGCATAAGGCCTCTTTCCAAGAGCCATGCTGACTCCTCCTTAACACATTATCATTATTGTCTCTCCTAATTCTTTTATTACACTCTTGATTAATTCACTCTGGTGCAGATGCCATGTCTGTAGATCCCTAAGTCTCTCTTGGAACCACTACAAAAAAGAAATCACGATTACATTTATTACCTTTCTCTCTCAGATAAAATGCTGGTTTTAAGTGAGAGGTTAGACACCATAGTTTGAGCTATATTTGCTTAGAACTGCTGAGAGAATACCGCCTTGTTCTGGTCGTTATCTATTTATCTTCGTTTAAAATCTAGCCTTGCCTACTGATCCTTCGATTTGTCACAGATTTTCTAATGAATCTCCCATAAAGAAAGGGTCTTGCATGGAAGCTTCCCTAACTCTTTTAGAAAAGTAAGGCATTTATTCAGCTTTTCTATACTGCTCTCTTATGATCCTACCTTCTCTGAGAGTACCTTTAAACCTGAATCACGTATTGACTCTACTGATTCTCTGGTATGTTTCCTGCTTTTGACACATTTGGAAAAGGATTTACTCTTGGCTTTTATACTTTTTGCAAGTTGCTCTTCAACAGCAGTTCTGCCGTATTTTACTGTGCTTTTAAGCTTTTTTTTTATTTACTATTTTCTTCATTTAGATACACATCAGTTTTTAAAGGATGCCATAATAGATTCTTCATCCTTGCAGGATGAATAAGCGATAAAAAAATCTGCTACAGTTTTACTCAGTTCAGATTACAGTGAGGATTCCTGCCAGAAAGAAGCTCAAAGCAGTAGTTGAGTTAGTCTTCATGATGTCTAATAAGGTTTTAAAGATAATTATGGGAGGAACAGAGCAAACATAGCCCACATATGAAGAAAGATTTGAGAAAGGGCACCAAGATGTCAATACAGTTAAAGGGCAAGGTAAGGGCAACTCAGTGTCCTGTTGTTAGGGAGAAAAGCTGGAAACCACCCTGGTTTCCCTGGCAATACTTGCCACCCACACCAGCAACTTGAGCTCTCTCCGCCAGGCAGACGTAGGCAAGAGCTTCACGCTTACTCACACCAGAGCGGTTTTGACGCTGCTGCTGCTGCCTTCAATCCTGGGCTGCTCCCCCCTTTTCATTGTGGCTAAAATTAGCTCTGCTCCTCAGAGATGCCTGTTTTCCTGCTTTAATGATGATTTCTTACCTAAGTCCTCCTATATGATATTGAAACCTTTAGCCACCAATTTTCTGGTGTTCATGCCTTCAGAAGCATGTCTGGAGCTGAACAGCTCTGAAAGGTTGTATTCCTGTGTTGGATTTTATGTCTTGCCCTTCACTCTTCTTGGTGTAAGCCATCATAAAAAGGCTGCAGTTATGTGAACAGTAATTTCCTGCTGGAAACTTCACAACCATGTAAGTTATATCACTTTGACAAGCTGAAAATAATTTTACTCACTAGCAGTACACTGGAATTGTTCTGATGATTTCCATTACTGGGCAGTTTGCTGTAAGAGACTGGAAAGAGTAGGAGGAGATCACAGTGTGGTGCACTCAGATCATGAATCGTGTGTCAGAGCTCTAGCAGCGTGTTACTTGGGATTCTCTGCCCCTGCAGCTACAGATAGATTTCATTTACTCAGTTTCAAAAGCACAAAAAAGAGCTCTTCATCTGGAGACGAGTTTCACCATCTCTGTAAAATTGTTGCTTACTGTTATTCTTATTTACAAGCTTAGTGTGAAACCGATTATTGCATTTTGGTTTGTAAGGAAATGTCCCTTTGGAACATATGATGGAAACTGATGTTTCTCACATGTCTTATCAGATCACAGGTTAGCAGATGAGGTTATGCGGGAAAAGTTCATACTTTCTGCTAATAAGAGAAGGCAAGTCAAGGCAAATGCATTCTGCTAGTCTCAATAATCACCTTCTCCTCACCTAATAAGTATAATCATACAGGCTGAAATCCCCAACTATCCAGACTGTGGTTATTTCCTCCTGAGGCCAGGTAGGGAACAGATTACTTAATTGGAATTTTTATGAATCCTTGTTTTTCAAGTACTTTTCATGTTCCTCCTAGATATTTCATGCAACTGCAAAACGCATTAGTCATACAGACATCCCTGAGTCTCCCATGACAGAACTCAGCAGCGTAGACACCAAATCCAAATTATAGCTGCTTCAACACAAACTCACTGAAAATCAGGCAGAGATTGTTGTTTTCTGTAGAGAGGAATGATACAAATTGATTGCAAATGCAGTGCAGCAAAAAAGGGAATGATCTGAGTTGCCAGCAACAGTAATGACTGCAGACAGATCACTTTCCTCTTGTCCTGCACAGCAGCGAGACTGTAGTATTGAAGGCAAGGAGGGATGTACTAGCTGTCAGCCAGATCCTTTTAGTGGTATTCTGAGTTTATTTCCTTAAAGCTTTAGCCGGAAAGCATGACAGAATTAGGCAAAATGCCTTCATGAAGCCTTGCTTTTTCTGGCATACTTCCTCAATCCATAATGAATTGTTCTGTCTCTGCAGGGATACAGTTGGGCCCTGGAATAGGTTATGTAACTTAAATTAATTGCAGTTTTTGTCAGCATAAAAAAAAAAAGGCAAAACAGAGGTTTTAATTTTACCAAAGGCTTGGTAAGAGTCCTACAAACACAACGGAGAATATCACTAATAAAAACATTTGCTCTTTTTAAGATCTCTTTATCTTTAAATATTTTTCATGTTTCTCTGGCACTTCTAACTAACAAAGATAAGTACCTCTTTGCACCTAAATATATTGCCATTTTAATGCATGCCTTTTGGGGAGAACTAGCAGAATCGTCTCAGCTCTCAGAGCAAATGTTATTATTTATGTATATTCACTGCCCTGTTACTGAGAGGTCCCCATGAGGGCCCCTTGCCATAGTGTCTGTGGAGCCGGACTCTGTGCTTTCAGTCCACATTCCCAGGTTGGGATAGCAACTAAAATAAACAGCAGCAAGCAAAATCAAAACTGGCCATGGTTCTGGGGTGGAAGAGTAGATTGAGAAATACCTGAGCATATTTAAAGCATGAGGTGTGTTGCAGATTTAAAGAGGTAACCCACTCCTGAATCCCATAGTTGGGAATCTTGTTAGTATCACGGTACCAGCTTTTAATCTGGTACTTCTATATTTTTGCAGTTCTACAATTCTCTGATGCTTTTCAAGCAGAATACAAGCACCTGAAATTTGACAAAAATGCTTCTGTTCCTTGGGACTTAGAGTGTTTTAGCACATGTTTTTCAGGGCAGATAATAGAGTTACAAATAAACAAAGAAACAAAAAAGCAAGCAACCCTCCCACCCCACTCTTAGCTCCACCCCAGGTTTGCATTTTGCTTGATGCTCGGTTTGGTGCTGCCAGTTTACAGTGGGGTCTTTACAACTTCTGTGTTACACGACTGCATAAAAAGCAAGGAAAGAAACTTTTACAGAGCAGCTGGAGCTCAAAATGTGTAGCAAGTCATCACAAATGGGAATAAGCAGAGATTCTGCAAGAAACAAGAAAGCAAGACTGATCAGCAAAGGTAAACCATGTCTCCAGGCCAGGAAATGAGACTTGCCAAAACACAAACTAAATTAGACGTGCAAAGACAATTATAACAAATAGACATGGGGTTTGCAGTTAGCAGGCATTTAAAAAAAGAAAAAAGAAAAAAAAAAAAGAGAAAAGAAAAAGAACAAGGACAGAGGAAGCAGGGCTGCAATGCAGTACAGGACAGTGTCTTTCTCAGAATTCTGAGTGAGCTGGCTAATGAAATCACAAATAAGTATTTTCATAAGTCTGTTAGGATGGGAATCTAGTCCAGCTAAAAATCGCATACTATTTGTCATAATAAGGCTAATTCAAATTCTGTTTTTAAGAAGAATGCAGGTGAAAGCAGCATTGCTGCTGTAGTCCCTTCAATTTGATTTGCTCTATGCAAATTTGAAGAAAAAAATAATTAAGACTGTAGAGGTAAATGGAATAAAATGGATTTTTTTCCTCAAAGTAGACCATGCCAGACTAGTTTGACCATTCTCTTTGATAAGAGCATGGATTTTTTAGATGAAGGTAATGTTATATTTACTGATAAAATGAAGCTGGGATGTTTCCTCACTACAGAAGATTGTTACAATTCAAAGTAACTGGGTGGCTTCAACAACTAGAATAATGCAAGTTCAACAGTATATAGTATATTCGTGAGCTGCTAAAAGCTTTAGATACAAATCACAAGTTCATCAGTTTGAGACAGCTGAGAAAGAGCAAGCTCACAAAATAACCATGATTTCCCGACTTTACGCAAGTGTGACTCTAAAAGGTATTGGACACAGTGTTTCCAGGATATTACTATATAATAAGCATGTATTATAAGCAAGTGTTCGTGTTCTCTCAGATGGAACACTCTGTATAATTTAGGTCGCCCAGAAAGCTTAGCTTGTACAAAAGGGAAACAGCAGAGAGATGGAGAAGGGCCTGTTAGCCCGTGATATGGTCAGTTTAGCTTTCATTTTGGGGGTGGGGACCATTTTCCTTGCTGAGGACCAAATATGCCTTTCCAATGCCTTTGGCAGGCTGCATGTTAACATGCTCCTCTATCCAGTAATAACACACATTAATTTTAATCACGGGCTGTACCCTATAAAATGAAGTCAGAGGGCATATTCAGCCAAGAGAACAAAGGTTCCCCACACCTGCTTCAGCTTAATGTACTAATCTGTCTTCTCTGGAGACTCAAAATTCTGGGTTTAATCAGCCAGGAAAATAAATTCTGTAATCTCCACCAACAAAGTCAGGATGTTCTGACACAGAACTCGCACCAAAATCGGTGCAAGCGCTACATACAAACAGCTTTCCTGCTTGTGGTCTTCATATGGGACTTATTTGTGTCACACAGCCTGCCTGAGGCTGTTGTACGCAGCCGGCGGTCTTTGTGCAACAGAAAGCTAAGGCCGGGGGAAAAGCTGCTGCTGGCGGCAACTGAGAGATCTGCAGTGAGAAACTTCATTTTCCTTAGGCCCTGCCAGTGCAATTACTCCCTCATACTCAGAAATGATCTTTTGCTTTACATAGAGACTCCTTCATATCCAATAGCAGGTGTTAACAGCGCTGTATTTGTTACAAATCAATCAAAGATCACCACTAAATCCCATTTCCCAACCAGCTTTTGCTAGTCTCTGTTGCACTTCAAACACAGGGCTTCATTTCACAGGCCAAGGACACTGTTGTTTGCAGAAGAGGGATTCTCTTTGCTACTTCATACCACAAATTTCTGTTAATGACAAAGAAAAATACTAATAAATCGAATTCATGGGGAATATTGCACTACCTTATTTGCTGACCACAGAAACTACTCTAATACCATAGTAAAGGCTAAAGGCTTTAAAGCTAAATTGAAGTATTAGCAGACTAATCACCAAAGGAATCTGCTGGGTTTTATATAAATAAATCTACAGAGTTATGCAAAGATCAATGTTTTGGAAATATTAAGTGCTCTTTTTCAGACACCTTCTTCTTACAAAAGTAAACAGAGTTAAAAGTGACCACTCTGTACCTCTTGTAGCAGTACTCTCAGAGTAGTAATACTACTTCGTATATAATTTTTACAAGATGAAAAAATGCAAAGTTGCTGAGCATTGTAAAATAGCTTTTTGATAGATCCTTTTCCTATTTTGCTTCTGTATATTTTTAACTGTAATTTTGATTTTTTCCATTTTCTGCTCATCTTATTAAAAACAAAACACCACAATCAAACCTCAAACACACAGGGTTTCGTTTATTTGTTTTTTAATTTAGAAAAAGAATTCTGAGAAGTAATAAAAGGCAAATTGTAAAACAAAAGCCCAAGAGAAACCAAAATACTGAATAAAAGCGTATCTTAAATTAACTTTTAACGTGCGGGAACGAAGTGAATGAGGTGAACTTCATCTTATCAAATTCTAGAATTCACTTTAGAGCACTTACAAATACTTTTCCAGATATGTAGCATCTCTTGAGGTATGGGCAAGTTTCAGAGTAATGGAGTATAGAGACTATGGGGATGGAGCAAACCTGGATGAGAGTTGAAGGCAGAGTCAGCCCAGACAGGGTTTCTGTGTGCAGCCAGCCCGGAGGAAGCCTGGCTGGTGGGGCTCTAGGCTGCTTCTGACCCGGGGTGACTCTGCCAGTGCTCCTGGAGACAGAAGCAGGGCACTGAGGCTCGGCAGTCACTTCAGGGCGAGCCAGGCTGTGTCCGTGTGAGCCAGGCTGCAACTTGCCCAGGCCTGGGCTGGCTGCTGCGGCCCGGCCGGACCCAACCCGTGCCGCTGCCTGCTCCCGACAGGCACGGGACACTCGCAGGGATCTTCATCACTTGCAGACACGTTACAACCCGCTCTCTCTCCACCCCATGGGTCTTCCAGGCAGGGACCTGCGCCAGATCCTGGCGTCAGTCAGATAAACCCCGATCCTACCAAGTCATGTCCTGCGGGGCCGCGGCTTTTACACCTGCACGCGACAGACCTGAGGCAGGGGCCGCCGCCAGCACTGCTCACGAGGCCGCCGCGAGTTTTCAACACAGGCAGTCCTGGCAGAGCCGAGACGCGGCTACGGCTTGTACCCTGCGGCGGGGCAGGGGAAGGCAGCCCCTCAGACACCGACGGCCGCCGCTCCCACACGGCGTTCGACAGCCCGGCCCACTCCTCTCCCCGCCCAGCGCTCCCCCGGTCGGCCTCCGCCCCGCGGCAGGCAGGGGAGGGAGGGCGCTGCTCGGCCGCCGGCAGCTCCCACCGGCGGCTGCGGGGCGGCTAAAGGAGGCGGGCCGATCCCGGCAGGTGAAGGAAGGGGCGGGCGCTGGGCGCCGTGACCGCTGCGGGGCCAGGCTGCGGAGCGGGCATGAGCGGCTGGCGCGGCGGCTGCCGCCCGCGGAGCTGATCCGAGCCGCGGCTGAGGTAAGCGCTCACCCCTCGCGGCTCCCTCTCTCCCCCGGCGCCCTCCCGTCGGGACCGGCAGGAGGCGGGGCCGTTCCTGCCGCCCGCGGCCACCCGCGGGTCGCCGGTGGAGGGAACGGGGCAGGAAGGGGCCTCGCGTTGACCCGCGTCTCCCTGCCCCCCTCCCGGCGCGGAGCCGAAGGGCGCCGGGAAACTTCCTCGGGTGAGTCACCGGGAGCCTCGAGAAAGGCCACGGCCGCCCGCGGGAGGGTCCCCGAGCCGGCTATGAGGCCGTGGGGGAAAGGCGAGAGGTGAGCTGGCCCCCGGAGCTGTCGCCTCGGGAGCGGCCGGTTTCCCTCGCGAGGATTTCTGGAAGCTTCCCCGGGCTCGGTCTGCTTCCCTCTTCTCTGGGAACGTGGGCGATCCTCGCCGCGGCTCTGGGGAAGGTGCTGTTCTCGCTGCTGGGAGGGAAACGGTGGGAAGATGCCTCGCGTCTCCCTGTGGCACGTGTTGTCGCCTTCGGTTTGGTGCTGCTGTGGTCACCTGCAGCTGGCGGGTGGGATGGGGGCGGTTCGGCAGCGTGAGTCCGCTCGGGTGAGAAGGAAATGCTCTCCAGGGGAAAAAACCCAAGGGTAGGTGCTTTCCTTCAGGAAGGAAAAGATGAAAGAGCAGTACTGTTTCTCTGCTGAATGCTGAGCTGCGGTTTTGGTGTTGAGTTGTGAGCATCACCAGTAATTTCCTAGCATGTTTCCAGTGATAATATAACTATATGTTAAAGGATGAGGCAAGCATTTTTAGAGATGGAATATAGAAATGCTTTTTAAACAGCATTTTCTTCAGTGTTACCGTCTATCTTCAAGCCACTTCAGTCTTGGAAGCCCGCTCATACTTACTTGGGTCATGCTCTCGCGTCTGTCTAGGTTTGAAGTTCCTGCTCATCTACAGGTGTGGGCTCGGTGCAAGCTGTGTCCCGTGGTGTGTGTGTCAGCAGAGAGCAAAGACACCTGGCATGTGTTTATTTACTGTCGGGTTATATGCCATGAATGGCCAGGGCAAATTGGTAGCAATTCAAGGATAGTGCTATCCAGAATGAACTGAGAAGGTCTGTCTGTTAAGACCCCTTTTCTTCGGTCTTGGTGATGCTAGCAAAGAACAGGTCAGCCGTGGAACTGAACCGGCCTTGGCCCTTGTCTAGCATCGTGACTACAGCTGAAGTGGCGCTGCGGAGCGGATATCAAAGAGCCTCTCCTGCTGGTGTGCTCGCCCTGGCTGCTGCACAGGCAGGACTTCAGTTTCCTGTGTGAAATTAGTTGCATTAAACTGGTATGTTTCCTACTGTGAAAAGCACATTTCCACTTTTACTCTGCTCTTGGTGTTAGTGTCTTGGAGGTTAAGAAACAATTTCACATCTGAATAGTTCTACACCTCTTCTGTTTGGTTTTAGTTGTACCTGTACGGGAAATGTAGCATTGGAGCCTTTGCAGTTGATTTCATTCGAGTACCTCTTTCATGCTACAGACAAAGGTAGAATTAGTTAACTGCTTTTCTTTTAGGCATAACACATGCTTCTTTCCCTTCCTGTTACTGTATTTTTGAGCCATCTTGCTGTTGCAAGACAGCTGATGAAGGTACAACCCCTGCCAATATTCCATTACTGAGAAGTCAGTACTGGGTCAGCTTAGTGGTAGGCTAAATGCTGTTTCCTGTTTGTAATTTTTTTTGTTTTGAAATATCCCACCTCTCCATAAACTTCTTCACAAAGCACAACAAACTTCATGCTAAAACGTCCAGAAAATGAAGAGCTTTTTTTGAGGTTACAGAGGAGGGAGATACAGAGATGCCAGTTCTGGAAAAGGTTTACATTTTTCAAACCAGTTCTAAAACCAGACTTCCAATCTCACCGTGTTGTTAGAAAACTCAGCTTACGAAACGAAAACACAAACAAACCAAAACAGAGGGCATGAAAAGTCTCCTTCAATTTGATAGAAAACCAAACATGGCAGCCACTTTGGTAAGGAATACCAAGTAGAAATGGAAATGCATGAAGAACTGTTAATTTACTCGTTATAACAATAAAGCACAAAGGTGGATGACCAAAAGCCGCATACATATTTGTTGTTTCCCCTGTAGGAAGAGTGCTTTTGACGCTCATTGTTTGCTCTTTGCCCCGTAGCCCTTAGGTTGATAGCACCTTTTTGCTATGAATTACATTAGGGTAAGATTGCAGTGATAGAAGGGTATGTGTTTTAACTTGATGACGTTGATGTAGGGTTGGTACATCTTGCAGTCTGTTCGGCGTGAGATGTTAGACGGTGGGTAACTCGCTTTTTCATCAGATCATCCAGGAGTTGCATAAATTCTTTGGAATTCTGCAGCGCTGCAAGTATTGTGTCAGTTAATTGCTGCTGGCTTAAGCCCTGATCTTAAAAGTACTTGCAGATGTAAGTAACTCTATTATTTGTAAAACTGTTAGTTTGTATCACTGTAGGATCAAGATCTTGGCTTAGTAATTCTATCAGACTGTGCAGGAAAGTTTGTACAAGCTGAGACTCATCAGAATCGATGGGTAGCTCTGTAAACAGTGGTGAGGACTCATAAGAGTTACCAGGGGACTTCCAGAGTACATTGGTTTTGTTTAGATTTGAAAGTATTGTTTGATACAATGATTCTTCCACAGTGCCTTCTGTCTTCTGATGGGGATTTCTGAGGGAGGAGAGAAAATAAACCCTTGGATGGCTTGTCCTCTCTTGTGTAGCTAAGTGTTCTTCTGGCCTCTTTTTTAAGGTAAACTTCTTCCATGAAGGCATTTCCTGATGACATGGCTTTCCATTTGCTTTTAAACCTGTACTGTAGTGGAAAAAATAGTGTCTGGAAAGGAGATGGGAGTCTGGAAATCAGAGAGATTTAAGGCAGCCTCAAAGGTAATCTGAGAGATACAATACCCTTCTATAAATATGATAATAAATGGAATATGCTTTTTGTATATATATACCATTATCACATGCACATGTTGGTGTCTATTCCTCTACTATTTATGGACCATTGCTAACTTGTTAATCAACACCTTCTACACATCTCATGCTAGAATGTCTAGACAAGTTCTGCCTTTTGCAATGTGCTGAGGAGAGAATTGAAGGCACTGAAGTTTTTATCAATATAACTATGCTGGGTATTGCTGTAAACTTTAGGAAATTATTTATTGTGCTATATATTACAAACATGTATCATCAGATTGCTTGCTTAAGCTAGCTGATTAGGTTAGAGTGTATAACAGAATTCTAAGGGAACCATGCTTTCTAAGAGTAATAGGTTGTCTCCACAGTATTTCCTCAAGACTTGAGTGCAGATTTTTTCAATCTTGCCCCTTCTCCATAACCTTTTATGTAGAATTTCTTATTTCTTTGTTAAAAAAAGAAAAGAGTTGAAGAGGCCACATTTTATCTAATGCATGCAGGAATCTGCAAACTATTTTTCCTGAGGTAAGGGATGAATTTTAAACAGGACAGTAGGGGAGAATGCAGAGATATGACTACTTATGGAAAGAAACCAAAATGTTGTTCTCCCCCTATCCCAGCATACCAGCATACCTGAAAGAATCTGTTTTTCACTTGCATGCCAGCTCATTTCCAGTAATGACTGAGTTCTTATCTCTTCCAAGGTGGTGTTATTGCAATGGTTGCGCATATTTTAGTATTGTTGGCAGAAAGATAAAGATGATGTACAGTGCTGAGAGAGAATTAACAGACCTTGACAATACTTAGGTCTTCAGCTCTGGCAGACTGTTTTCACGAGCAGAGAAGAGAGTAGCTTGTGTGCTTGCTGTAAGGATTCCTGTTGGATTTTCCTCCGGCAGTCACAGGCTGGTTTAACCAGACTTCTTCAGGAACACCTCATCTGTAGCTAGGGCTCCCTCTAAAGTAATTCCAGCAAATTTTAGCCTCTTGGAAAGTGGATATTCTGGATCTGTCTCCTAAAATGGTTGTAAAAGGCTGAGCTAGTTAGCTGGTGTGAAGTAAGCAAAACTTTGGATAAGTTTAGGAATAGCTGTTTGCTGAACTTTGTTGCTGCATTGAGCTTCATGTCTGTGGTTGCCCAGAGGCAGGGAAAGCAGACCGTTGCTTCCTTACGATCTTATCTTTCCAGAAAGGCCACAGGTAAAAACCCGAGGATGCTGGGAATTCCTGTTTTCATCCTCTTTATATTTGAAAATTCTTATTGTTAGCTAGTTATGGCTACAGCTTTCTAGATTTGTATTTTATTTACACTGTTGTAACATTGACTAGCAAAGCATACATCATGAATCATGTATGATCAGGACAACTTTCGACCTAGTGGAACAGTAGGTATATTTGAATCCCTAGTTCTGTCTGTCTTCCAGGGAATACGTATGCCTTTAATTCCTACACACATACACACGTGATCTTCTAGTGTTAATTTGTTCATTTGTCGAAGAAGGAACTTCCCAACTGAAGCTACCTTCGCATCTTTACATTTTTAGAAAGTAAACACTTTTGCCAGAGTTAAATGCAACCACTCAACTGTAACTTACAAAAACATGAGATTGGTTTTTTGCTGCTGTAGAGCATTTCCTTGGATATGTTAGGGCAGGCAAACAGGAATCTGCGGATCTGTTTTTTCTAGTATGACTAACTCTAATTTAGGTAGGTGATGATACTGTATATTGTAGTGTGTGAGCACTTTGGGATAACTGGCTAATATAGGTGCCTGTGGAGGCTGTTACAGCTTGGAAATGGCTTTCACTCTCACAGAACACCTAGAAAACTTCATACCTGCACACAGATTTGAGATCCCTTTGTAAAACCCTCAGAGTGGTCCATGTAAACAGATTTTGTTTATTGTTGCTTGATGTAGTAGACATTGCAACTAAACTTTGTTTACGTGTACGCTATCACCTCCTTTTGATGCATGCACAAAGGACTTGCATATATTGCTGTAAAACACTCATTGATATTCCTGCTTGTTTCGGTGCAGGGAATATATTACAACCCCCAAATAGGAAAGTTACTGACCATGTTTAACCAAGGCTTTTATTTCATTATCCCTTTAGCTTTGCCATAAATGCAAGTACTAGGAGAAAGTTGGATTTATGCCTTTAATCATGAACTCGCCTGTTAGGGCTCTTCAAACAGGGATTTTTTAATTCCAGATGGTTTCCCCAAAATATGAAAATGGAATTTCCATCGGAACTCATATAGGAGCAACAAATGAGTGAGGTATCAGCCTAATCATTGTTTTTAAATCTAGTGGCCATGATGAGTAAAATTTATCTTTTTTGTGAGCACCGAAAGCCTGAAATTTTAGAATCCTATTAGTATTTTGTTACTATTCTTCTCTGGTCTTGCAGCTAATTTGTGAATTTCCAGCACCCTGACTTAACACTGGTCACTGAATTCCAGTTAAGTGATTAGTCCTAACTTGCTGTAGAAAAACAACCTGCATTTTGTAGTTTGAATTATATTCCTCATTCTTGCTTCTGGCAGTACTTGGAAAGAAAAGGTGAGAGAAGTCTGATGTCATGTCTGGAACTGTTGCTACCTTGGAGGTCTTATGCTGGCTAGAGAGAGATGATGGGAAGTGTGCTGCAAGACTCATCATGAAAAGTGATGTACGCATAAGAGACATGACTAAAAGTGAAAGATTTCTGAGGAGTTTGAAGCATATCCAAATAAGTAAGAGGAGAGAGAGAGCAGTAGAAGGAAGTAGGAAGATTCAGGATTCCTGAGTTTAGTATTCATATGGTAAAAAAACCCCAAACATACTGGGTGATGGAAATGTAATCTGCATGTATGGGTTTTGTCTCCATTAGGACAAGAATGTGAATTTAGATTGGGCTTCAGTGACCTGAACTCCATTGTCACTGAGTGTAAATGTACTTTTCCATTGTTCGGGTTAGCCAGTCTGGAACTGCCACATGAACTGCATCTTTTGGTGTTATTCTGCTTTAACAAATGGAAATAAGGTCAGGTCTAGTTTAGCTGTCAGTCTTCCTATTTAGATGAACCATGAACCTGTGCTATGCAATTTAATAATTAATCTTTAAACAAAAGCAAGACTTAATTCTAAATGTTTTTAAATTGAGATGACTTTAAATAACACCAAGTTTCATCTTGTATTAGTTTTTCGTTTAAAGATATGACAAGTAAAAAAGAAGAACCCTTGGGGAGGGAAATATTACTTAACACCTCAGTTTTCACTTTCACGTTCAGTTCTTCTCCAGACAAATACACTTCCTGATCTCCAGGAGAGCTTTACTCTGCTGAAATCAGTCACTGAGGTGTCTTCATGCAGCACTGCAGGGCACCATTTCAGATCCTGAAACAGGTTCTAGTAAGTGTAAAAGCATTTTCATTTTTCATGTCATAACTGCTTAGTAACAAAAAAGGAAGAAGAGAGGCAGAAGTAGATAATGTTGTGAACACCTCAGTCTTGTCTGAAGTATGGTTTGTAAGATGAAAAAAAAAAAAAGGTGGTTTGATAGGAAGCTTTGTTTCCCCGTTCTATTTTTATCTTCAGCTACTGTAGTGATAGACATTAATCATCATTCTGGAAACAGTAATTTTTATAAATATTTGCATATTTTCCTTTGAAATAAATGGTAGTCTGTTGAGGTGGGGAAAAAACTCATTTTGTGTTTAAAAGTCTCATGAACTACGATTTTTGCAGTTATACTTCATTGAATATATGGAAGTAGGAGCTAGATTTGATTTGCAATTTCCTTTCAATGTCTGAATGTAAATATTATTCCAAGTTAAAGTCTCTTTGAAATCGTCCTTCATCACATGTTTTATTAGCTCTTTTGCAAAATTTACCATACTACTTAACGTTCTGGCACGAGTAAGGGACAGCCTATCTGTTGGTATATTTGTAAAACTTGTTAAAGCTCTCCTATAAAGCAAAAAAAGTTTTGGTTTAGATACCACATCTTTACAAATTTCGCCTCAAAGTCTCCCCAGTTCCCCTTAATTTCAGCAGAAGTTGCATGCGTCCATCTAGGTGCTGAGGTTGGCATTCAAACCAGAATATAGTTTTAACCTTGAGAGCTAGTTCTTGCAACCAAGTAGCAGAGGCTAAATTATTAGTCTCTAATCTTGTGACAACCCTACTGAAAAGAGTAAATCATTACCTTGATGTTGCTTAACAGTAATTCTATTACGACATGACACATAATTGTTTGTTTCTCCTAGACCAAGCTGTAAGTCTGAAGAGACTAGGTGCAATGTATTACAGTCGCAAGACAGTTATTTCCTCAAGTGAGAACATCTCTTATCTTGGAGCACTGCAATGTGATCTTACTGCAGAGATGGCCTAAGTTGTTACTGAACAGTGTTCTTTTGTTACATGTGCTCCTAATTCTTGTACACAAATCTAGCAATTGCACTGTTTTGACTAAGGGTATGTACTGAAGTCAGCTACTGGTATTTCCTCGTGCTAATAAAATGGTACACTTTAGATACACAGGCTTGTATAAGAGCTAGTCCTCTTCCTTTTGGTTGTTTTCTGTACTTTTCTGTATTCCTGGAGGGATTAGCAGTTTATCTACTTTGTCCTGATAATGATGTAGAGAGAAATTTAGTACAAAGAAACATGGACTGTGACCCCACAGATCCTATTAACAGATGAAAGACTTAAAATTCTAACTGAAAACTGGTCTGTAAACTTGACTAATAAAAATGAGGCATTTCAAGCTATGTTCAGGCAAAAGTGACCTGACTTGAAGAGCGCTGAGCATCTGCAGCTGTTAATTGCTTTAATCAGTCAGGCTTAAACATTGACGTTTTCCACTGTAATTTTTCAGTCACTTAATGAGATTCCACTACTGTGCCCAGCAGGTGTGTTTCCAAAGCACTGTAGGATTTTAAGTGAATGGTGTGGGATTTGTGTATACTGACTTCTGTACACACTATGTGCAGAAATATGCTTTCTGCTGTCAATGGGCATACTACCTATAGGAGCACAGGACAATCAATCCTGAGCAGTCTCTGTTGTTTGGTGTCTAGGAGAGAATACTCACCTTTGGTTTCTAACTGGAAACATTAGGACTGTAAGTAGGTGAAGATGCTCAACAGACCACTAACCAGAACGGGTTTTCTGAGAAGACAAAATACCCATTGCAGCACATGAGTCTTGCTATAGGATTAGTAGTTCTCTTCCCCCTGAAGAACTGGGGGTGGAAAACTACCTTGAAGAATACTAATGGGATTATGTACAACAGAATTGTGATCCTGGGTTTAGGAGAACCCAAATGAATAATACGTTGATGTATAGTCTGGCACAAATGTATTCCAGTCCCGCCATCAGTCAATAAGATTGTGTGGGTACTCTTAGGAGTAAATTAAGCATGGCAGACTGCTGGGTTTATGACAGTAAATACTTGATGTGTAACTCTACAGTGGAGGAAGGAGGGAAATTTGGAGGGGAAAGAGGAATATTTTAAATGTACTTGTGCTTAAACTAAGAGAACAGAGTTAGATAGTCTAACTATTCTCTAGCCACTTAGAGGAAATTATTTTATATGTGCCAGATTTATTCCAGAGGAATTTAAAGAAGAATGGATAAGATGGTTGACCTTTAGATCTTTTCCCATGGTTTATTTT
>WTSP01020889.1:29871-45769 GCA_025331215.1 Actenoides lindsayi | reverse complement strand
CCCCCTTCTCTCCTTCTCCTCCCCCCTTTTTTTTTTTTTTTTTTTTTTTTTTTTTTTTTTTTTTTTTTTTTTTCTTTCTTAAACAAGCAGACAAATACAATGCTTTCAGTTCTCAGGATAAAGGATAGATGAATGTCTGTTTGATAAAGCCTTGAATCTGACTTGTAACAGCAGTTAACAAATGTATTTTGGAAATATTAACACCCTTTTGGTTTTCAGGATAATTTCAAGGAAACAGGATTTCCTCCCAGACAGATAGATCAACCTATTCAGAGTCACTCAGCTTAAAGCACATGCCATGTACAATTTCCTACTGGACACAGAATCAGATTCCTCTGTGGAAGGATTTATGAGTCCCATACATATGTCTTGGTTCGCTGATGTCTAATAAACAGAGACTCAAACTGCAGATTTGTCATCTCTTCCAGAATGCTTTGTTGTTAACTGTGACAATTTGCAACATGTATGGAAAGAACCACTTACTTTTTCAACTTCCAGACAGCTTTTGGCCTCAGAGCTCTTATGTGAATGAACTGACCACATCCAATTTATTTCCTAGAAGGGCAAGTTAACAATTAAATTCCAAAGTCAACCTACTGAGCCTGTCTCCAGATGTGTAATCCTGTCTGTGAGGGATCAACACACTTGGCTCTGCACCCACAGAAACTTCAAGCATATCTATCCTGAAAAGACAGGTTGGGGAAAAGTCCGCTCATCATCGTCATCTCAATGCACATGAGGGAATTACGAGTTCCCCTTCCCTCGCTGAAATGGTGAAAGATACAGAGATGGTGTGGTTTTCATCTGCATCTTATCTATGACAAAGCCAAGCAGATTTTTGCTTTGATATTCACTCTGTCACCCACACACTTTTCCTAGATCTTTTTGCAGCTGTCTGACATCAACTACAAGGAAAGGGGCTGGCTACAGCACACCGTATGCTGCTGCACATCAGCTGCTTGTAGCCATGTTACGCTCCACTCTTTCTCAGGGAGGATCTCCATCAGTTACTGCCATTGGTACAGGATATGAATTAAGCATCAAGCAACACACAAAGCTCATACAAATGACTGCTATGGCTGTTCCCTGTATGGGGTACACATCACAACACATGAGGCTGTAGAAGCCACATAGACAGACCTTGGGTGTGGCATAGTCATTACATATATGAAAGAAGATTTAGGGACATGAAAGTCCTTCAGCCTTTGCCTTTTTCTCCACAGCTGACCCCTTGCCTGAGCCGCTGTTTATAGAAGTACTCATAAGACTGAAATTTAAAAGGGCACAAAAAACCCCTCAGAAATAGAATATTCTTTATCTGTAATTTTCATCTTTTTCATCCCTTCATTTCTCTCCTCCAGGATTTTCCTCACATTTTTTAGATTTACAGCAAAAATAATATTGCTCGCTCTAATGTTTGATTCCTTAAAACTTTTCCATTTTTATCCTAAAGAAAAGCACTCTAAAATATAAACTGCTGTCAAAACGTATGTCTCACAGATGTCCATTATGTTCTTTCTGACATAAGCTTCTCTTACATAAATCCTTTAGTTGTGTTTTCAAAAGAAAATTTCTCTCTTCCACCACTCAGAAGTGTGTTACAGGGTATGTCTTGTCTGTCTTCTGTCTGCTTTGATGGTTTAGGCCTAACTACTAATCCAGCCTGGAATATGAAAGCCAGCAAGTTGTTGTTCACTTTCTTTAGCTAAATGTAATCTTTGAATCCTTCCAGATGTTTTTTCCTCTTGGATTTTTGAAGTAATGGGGGAGGGAATAAACCAGTCAGACACATTAGTTCAGTTCTTTTACCTATAGTCTTAGCACTGTTGGGAAAGAAGCTATTTCAAAGTAATGCATTTTCTCCCAAGTGATTTGATGCTAGTCCTTGGTACTAGCATCAGAGCTCTGACACACTTGACCCATGTTGGCTGAGGACATGTAAAGTAGACATTAGAATGGGGACTAGAAACACAGCTTTTTTTCATTCCTTTATGAGAAAGAAATGGGAGGCAGTTTCTGCAGAATTATAGTATAAAGCCAGTACTAACGAATAACAAATGTATGTATGATGCCAGGATTACAATATGACCGCAGAAGTGGAGCATTGCCCGGACATTCAAAACATTCTCCTCAATTCTTCCCTGTCTTCACCCCACCAAGAGCACCAGCTCAACAGTTTTCTCCAAAAATTCTCTGATTTTTCCTCTCCACACAGCCTCTTGACTGCAATAGATAGTCCAATTCATCTGGGAAGCAGATTTACTGTGGAAGCCTGATGTGGTATAAAATAGTTTGCTTTTAATCCAGTGACATGCCATGCAGATTTAACCATCAGAAGCACATGATTATTACCAGATTTCCAGGTTACATACAGGATTTTAGCTGCCGAAGGCAGCTAATTTCCCATACCCCAAGTGTTTTTCCTTTCTTGGGGTGAGATTTTATTGACTTTTATTATATTCTGAGATCTTTTGTTCTAATGGAGATTTATTTTTTTTAAAGAAGTGGTTAGAATATTTAACATTTCAGGAGGCGGAGCATGACTTCTCACTTTGTTAGGTTTTACTGTAAGAAAACACCCCAAAAGCAAAATACCCCCAACCCCTCCCCTCCACCAACAAAACACCAATACAAATATTATTCTGCAGTAGATTTTTAATAGAGCAAAGTGATGTCCGAGTGCAGGCAACACTGACCACCTTAAAATGTCACAAAACATGAGTCTCAAGGGTATCTCCAGCAGGTTGACCTGCCATCTACAACACAGGAAGTTTTTCACAATAAACTTGTGCTAATAAAACTGCTGTCCCTCTGAAAATTCCACTCAAAATGCTTGACCCTGGTTTAAGACATACCAATAAACATTACTACTCAAGTAACTCAGCTTCATTCTTTATAACTGTGTGCTATACCTAAAACTGGCTGTTCATCTATATTTTTGATACTGATGTACACCATTTAATCACTAGATTTGTCTAAGATGCTCATATACACTTATTATCCATGTCATTAGTACAAAAAGAAGAGACTGAATAATTCTAAGTATCTTAAAGGCTCTTTACACTGCATAAACTTAGCAACTAAACTCATTGATACTGTATATTTTCTTGTACAAAGAAGATTCTAGGTGAGAAAATAAATAGGAGAAAATAGAGAGTGCATGAATAAGGCAGAGAAGTGACAAGCCCAACTGAACTGAGATGTAAAATAAAATTATTCAGAAGATAAAAATTGATAAGATAGAGATGTGTGACAAACAGGCATAACTTCCTGTCTGTGGTTTGTTGGAGATCTCTATCATGTGCACTCACATATGCATAATTCAGGGCAGATTAAAGAGAGATCCAGCAGTGGAATTAAATACTTAACTGACCAGATGAGCTCATAACAGCATAAGCTCCTTCTCATGACTGTTAGTACTGCATATCTCTAAATTAGTTAAGGAAAAAGCAGTCCTTGGGAAATCCATATCTGAATGAAAGTGTTATCATAGACTGATCTGTAGGGTCAAAGAATAAGACAAGCACCAGACTAAAAAGCAACAACAAGCGAAGAAATCACATACTAAACCCCACCAATATATTGCAAGATAAGAAAGAAAATCTGAAGACAGCATCTTTGGCATCCCTGAAACCACAGGCTCCATAAACACAGAGTTGGGTGGGGAGGAGTTTCTGTGCAGCTTGGCAGATGCTGTGAAATTTCCCATTCTAACCTGTGGTGCTGCAGCCCTGCTCATCCTCAGCATAAGGAGCAGCAGATTTCCATACTCATAACTCCATCAAATAGGCATGGAGCCCAACTTGTAATAGGAAGCAGCTTGACTTTCAAAACTCCTTGATTCACATCCTGAGGACAAGTTGCCTGTGATACAGAATTGTATGTTAGCTGTTTTATAAACATGTAGTAGAACAAACAAATGTCTTGCATTGAAAGGACTCGGTATTTGGGCCAGTTTGGTTAATTATCTTTATCAATGATCTAGACAAAGGGATCAAGTGCATCCGCAGTAAGTTTGTAGGTGACACCAGGTTGGATGGGAGTGTTCTGCTTGAGGGTAGGAAGTCTCTATAGAGGGACGTGGACAGGCTGGATGGATGGGCTGAGGCAAATTGTATGAGATTCAACAAAGCCAAGTGTCAGGTCCTGCACTTGGACCACAATCCCATGCAGTGCTACAGGCTTGAGGAAGAGTGGCTGGAAAGCTGCTCGGCAGAAAGGGACCTGGGGACACCGATTGGCAGCTGGCTAAATATGAGCCAGCAGTGTTCCCAGGTGGCCAAGAAGGTCAACATCATCCTGGCTTCTACCAGAAACTGTGTGGCCAACAGGACTAAGGAAGTGATCATCTCCCTGTACTCAGCATTTGTGATGCCACACCTCAAATACTGTGTTCAGGTTTGGGCCCTTCACTACAGGAAAGACATTTTGTTGCTGGAGCGAGTCCAAAAAAGGAGCAACAAAGCTGGGAAAGGGTTCTAGAGAACAAGTCTTATGAGGAGTGGCTGAGGAAACTGGGGTTGTTTAGCCTGAAGAAAAGGAGACTCAGGGCAGACTTTATTGCCCTCTACAATTACATGAAAAGACACTGTAATAAGGTAGGTGCCATTCTCTTTTCCGAAGTAGGCAGTGATATGACAAGAGAAAACAGCCTCAAGTTGCACCAGGGGAGGTTTAGGTTGGATATTAGAACAATTTTCTTCACCAAAAGAGTTGTCAAGCTTTGGAAGAGACTTCTCAGGGAAGTGGTTCAGTTACCATCCCTAGAGGTATTTAAAAGACATGTAGACGTGGTGCTTAGGTACATGCTTTAGTGGTAGACTTGGCAATGTTTGGTTTATAGTTGAACTCAATGATCTAAAAATGATCTTTTCCAACCTAAATGATTTTGACACAGTCTCCCACAGCATCCTCCTGGAAAAGCTGGCAGTCCACAGCTTGGACAGGTGCACTCTTTGCTGGGTTAAAAACTGGTTGAATGGCCAGGCCCAGAGAGTGGTGGTGAACAGTGCTGCATCCAGTTGGCGTCCAATGACCAGTGGTGTACCTCAGGGATCAGTAGTGGGCCCAGTCCTATCCAACATCTTTATTGATGATCTGGATGTGGGGATTGAGTCTACCCTCAGACAACCAGTTGAACATGAGCCAGCAGTGTGCTCAGGTGGCCCGGAACGCCAATGGCATCCTGGCTTTTATCAGGAATAGTGTGGCGAGCAAGACTAAGGATGTGACTCTCCCCCTGTACTCATCACTGATGAGGCCTCACCTTGAGTACTGTGCACAGTTCTGGGCCCCTCACTTCGAGGATACTGAGGTGCTGAAGCAGGGCCAGAGGAGAGCAATGAGGCTGGTGAAGACTAGAGGGAAAGTCTTATGAGGAGAGGCTGAGGGAGCTGGGGTTCTTTAGCCTGGAGAAGAAGAGACTCCCGGGGGACCTTGTCGCTCTCTCCAGCTACCTGAAGGGAGGGTGTTGGGCTCTTCTCCCAGGCAACCAGTGGCAGGACAAGCGGGCATGGCCTGAAGCTGTGCTAGGGGAGGTTTTGGTTGGATATCAGGAAGCACTTCCTGACAGAGGGAATTGGAATGGGCTGCCCAGGGAGGTGGTGGAGTCTCTGGCTGTGTTTAGAGAAAGGCTGGATGTAGCACTTAGTGCCATGGTCTGGCTGATGTGGCAGTGTTGGGTCATAGTCTGGACTTGATGATCTCAGAGGTCTTTTCCAGCCTCAGTAGTTCTGCAATTCTGTAATTCTCTGAACTTCATTCAAATGTGGGTCTCATGCCAGCCCAGTACATTAGTCAATGTGCAGTTGAATAACAGGTAATATGAGCACTATGATCAACTCCCATATGTATTTCCTGCCATGTCAGTATAAGATAACTTTGAAAAATCATGTAAATCTTGGAGTGAATAATGTTACATGGTTGAAAGCAGAAACAAAATTATCAACTCATCCTTTAGTAAGCTTGTGGATCAGCAACTGGTTTAGTAGCTTTTTTCAAAGATAATAGATTGGTGTATCTATTTACTGATGAAAATTGGAAGAGATCTAACTTCCGCAGATAATCCTGACTCATCATCTTATTCATGTTTCTCCTCAGTTGATGCAATTATTTAGATGTTCCTCTGTTAAAAGTAGAGGGAAAGAAAAAAAAAAAAAGAACAGCTACCAGCTTTGAGGAACAGAGGTAGCAACTGAAGCAGATTTTAAAGGACAGCCTCCTGTGCAACTTAACGTGCAGAAGGGCTTCAGTTCAACAATTTAGTTTGTTGTCTAAATGCTTATCTGAAATTTTGTGTCTTGAAAAACGTGCACATCCTCAACAAGCCCTGTACCTGACCATTGTAAACCTGACACCTTGACCCTGCAAATCACATGTTGGATAGGCCTTGGCTGCTTAGCACTACTTGGGTACCTTCACAGTGGAGGAGATGCTTCATGGAAAAACAGAAAACTCAGCTCTTTTTTCTTACTGTTTTGCCACATCTCACTGCTTGCTCAGTCCAGAATCTGGAAGCAACATGAATGTGGTTAGCAGCAGGATGAAGGCAAAAGTCCCTAATGTAAAAGTTCATCAGGAATGCCCGACTTCAAATAGAGTGAGAGTTAATCCTACTCTGTTTCTGAGAAAAAACACTCCTCAAAAGAAAGGTTTCTCCCCAATGTCTTCACTTTTTTGTTCACTTTTGCCTCAAATTAAAAGTTTAGGAAGAGTTAGCAAAGGATTAATACTATTACATTCAATGGTAATGTTTTTTAATCTGTCTCCAGATGCTAACATCTAGATAATTTAGCACTTATTTTATGCTAGTTTATATGAAAAAATATCCTGCATCATCCACTGTCCCTTTCAAATTTACAGCACTTATTCGATCTGAAGCAAAATTGTTTTTCTGAAAAATGCACAAATAAATACATAATTGTGACCATTCATGAATGAAATTCCCACTTAACATACAAGCATGCAGGTCTGGCAAAGTGTCTGTACTTTAATCCCCATTTTCCTTTGTCATCTGTTCCAAGCATTTTTGTTGTGCTGAATTTTCTCCAGTTACTAAAGCCATACACACATTTCAGAGCTTCCCTTGTCATTTCACTCCCTTCCATTAGCATCTAGGACACACACAGCATTTGAGAATTCTCACCTCATTAATGATACCTGCTCACCAGCTACTTATTTTTCATTCATAGCTCTTTGTAACAAAGTGAAAAAACTTACAAATTAGCTTAAACTGTGATTTAAACCTACAAACATTCTTTCAGTACATGAAAAAAACAAAGCAGCAACTGCTTACACAGAAACACAACCCAAAATCCTCCTTTCATATCTTTGTGACTTGTGTCCTTAAATCAAGCTGAATGACCTATCATGTAAATATAACAGTAGGGACCAAAACAGCTTCTTAGATCAGCGATACAAAACTGATGAATGAAGGAAGACCTGTGATCCCTTTGCCCACTAGTGGCTTGGAGATGCTTATGAGCAAGATACAAAGACATCATTATCATTGTCCTCCAGGAGTTTACCCTTGACTTCCTTGTTTAGTCATGATGGTAGAAATGAAATCTTTTCCTACTTGCTTTCAAGAAGCACAGAAAGACTGTTTATTCCCCCTGGGAGTGTGCAGAATTCCTATGTTGAAAGAAATGTGGGAACCTGCTTGGGAAGCAGAAGAGGTACTTTCATGGGCCTTGCCCATGCACTGTGATCCACACCCGTCTGAGGGACCAGACAGAGTTCAAAAAGAAGAAATCCTCAGTTTGGTAGCTGGGGCACAGGGTTTACTTCTGACTGCTACCGAGGCTGTGGCAATTCTGTGCCAAAGGCTACAGCAAGACATGTCAGAGGCAAAAGGCACCAAGTGGGTGCTTCAAAAAACATCTCCAAGTAGTAGAGAGGGAGAAGAGTTAGGTCTTTTCCCCACCCTGAGAGGAAACGTGACTGCTTTAATCTGTAGGAGAGAAATAGTTTCTATGTTTAGCATTAGCAAAGAAAACCTGCCTGGTTTTGCCCACCTGCACAACTGGACCCTGCCTATGTCTTTGCTAGGATTTGGTCTCTCTGTTTTTCAGTTTTTCAACAGGTCATTAGGAATTCAGTTTTAACCCTAATGAAGAAGAAAGAAGTGACTTATGGGGCAGGTAATTTCCAGAGATGAATTTTATTTTTCAACATTTTCCAAAGTTCCTTCTGCTTCCAGTCGCATTGGCAGCCAAGTGCACACTGCCTAAGGTGCTCTGACTCGGATACTCAGTGTATACATCAAAATGGAGGAACGCTAAAGAAGGCTTTTAACTCTGGCATTAAGGAAAAAAAGACAAGGAGCAGCATGGTGGAAAGAATTATCTGTTCAAAGTCTTTGTAAGGGCACACCTTTCCAGGGATAAAAAATGTACTCAGCTGTGGATATGAGCAGTGCTCTACCATTTGCTCTTTCCCCCTGTTGTGCACCCAGCCTTCAAAATTCTGCTGCCAGTTGGTACTTTTAATTTAAAGCATATTCATAAGTAAAGAAGTCTCCCTGCTAGGTTCATTAAATTCCCAGTGTTTTTGCCAAGCCTTGCAGCAAGGATTAAATGACAAATATGCCTTTGTATCTGAGCAATCAAGCCACAAATAAATCAAGATGAACAGGATTCCAAAATTACCTCTTCCCTTCTCAAGTTAAAGATGAGCTTTTAGCAGTAATGAGAAAGTAAAACATGTTTCTTTCTGTGTTCATGGTAGCGTCAGCTTACTTAGCTTGCCTTCCAGTGGTCCCTTTCACACTGTATGAGTTGCCATTGCCTCCTGATAATGAGGCACAGATGGAAGATAAAAGAACCTTCTACACACTTGCTGTAAACGGCTTCATTTGTGTGTACATCAGCTTCCTATTGTTTATTGTCATTAAATATATATCTGATTGCTCATCTGTTTTTAAGATAATAATAATAGTCCTTAATGCTCTAGAGGCAAAGTGCATTTAACAATCAGTTAATGAGAAAGAGTAAGTCATCTTAAATTTCCAGTTGATCAAACAACATTTAGGACCCCCTAGGTCCTTATCCTCTCAGCTGACAAAACTCTGGTCTCAGAACACTTGCACATATTGTAGGGACTCTGCTGAAATTTCTCAAAGCAGCGTCAGCTAAAAAAAAAAAAGGAGAAAAAAAAAAAGACCACACCACACCCACTCACATGCTTTGCTCACACCACTTCACTGAGATCCATTTGCTGGGTGTAGTTTTTCATACAGGTGCACAAACGGCTGTGCCAGTATAATCAAGAAAACAGGACAAAGTGTGGAACTGTGAAGGGGCTAGGAAAGAACAAGAGAAGATCTCCTGGTTTGCTTAGTAGAGCACATAGTAATTTAGGAATGCTCAGGCAACTGTGTATGCATATTCTGATTTCCTTCACTGAACTGCAGGTCAGCAAGTTTCTGGAGCTTAGTACTCCGAAAATATTATAAAACAAAACTACTTCACCCACCCTGAGGCAGTCCCTTGACAGAATGAGAGTAATTCAAGGACTTAAAGGTGTGTATTTAGTAACTCCTCTAGCACCTGGCATAAACCCATCATCAGACATTTCTGAGTCATTTCATAACCTGCTTGTTTGATTTAGAAAAGGACTGATATTGCCATCAAGCAATTTTATCCTTTCCATCCCCAGATTGTCCCTTTTCAATTATGACTATCAAATAGGTGTATTTTCAACATGTGTTTGATTTAGATCAGATATAGTCAACACAAGTGTGAGATTAGCTAGCCAAACCACTAATTCAACGTTTATGCCACTTTTACATGAGCTGAAAGTCAGACAGAATCCAATTCAGAATAAGTAAGGTAGTGTGGAAAGGCAGTATTATGTTTGACCTAATGTAGCAACAACAGATTAACCTTATACCATTATCAGGGCATATTTTATCAAAGGTCAGTGATGGGCATTTTTGTTAGATTTCTGGGAGCCTTAACTCAGGTTCATCATCACCCTAATTTTAACCAGCATGATGATTTTGTCAAGGACCATTCCCCTCTTCCATCTCAATCTTCAACATTGATAAGAAAACAATGAGCAGAGAGAAAAACAAGCACAGTATCAGAGCAACTCTTATACCAAGCATAATACACCTGATACAAAAAAAGTGCACTTTTCCAGGAAGTTCAATTTTCTACTGTCCCATTTAAGATGATATTGAAGGCAAACATATTCATACATCTTAAGCTTTTCTTCTGTATTGACCAAACAAGATGTCTTGAAATGTGTGTTACACCAAATATCTAGTTTTTTAGGATAGATTCTCACACATTTAGTATCTAAATGCTTTCATGGAGGATATATTCTATGTAAGTCAGTTCTACAACTATCTGTCCTATTGGGCAATTAGGTGGTTTTTGGATAACACATGACATGCTATTTTGTCTTCTTAAATTTAATACTTTGAATGCTTGGTTTGCAGGACCTACTATGGAAGATCATTTGATGATGGAAAGTGGTTGTTTTGTTTTGTTGTTTTTAGAAGAAACTCCAAGGACCTGATTCTATTACTCCTCCTAATAAGGAGTTGTACCATCCACAGTAATAGATGTGACAATACCAAAGGTACTTAGGGAGTTCTTGCATTCAGTATGGCCAAGAAAATATCTGAATCAAAGTTTGATTGACCTTTGAATCCTTAATATACCAGAATTGATGAAATGCAGTCCATCAGACATAAAGCAGAGGACCATTTCCCTTGCTTTAGGAGCAAGTGCAGTATTAAATATCCAACCCTTGACAAACTCCATAACTCTGGAATGTGCTGAATGGACTAGAAGGACATCCAATAAAGAGTGTTGTTTCACAGCAGATCTGTAGCTCTTGTACATCTATGTTGTGGTTTGAGCCCACCCAGCTGGCAACACAGAACCACGCAGCTGCTCGCTTGCTCCTACCCCACCTCTGGTGATATGGGGTGGAGAAAACAGAACAAAGGTTTGAGGGATGATACAAAGGACAGAGAGGGCTCACTCACCAAATATGGTCACAAGCAAAAGACAGAGGTGGCTTGGGAAAACAAATACCATTTAAACAAAACCACCACCAGTTCACCAACTGAATCAGACTAGTACAGTGATAAGTACAGTCAGATCTTTAATACACCTTCCTCCCATCCCTCCCTTCTTTCTGGGCCCAGCTCTGCTACCTTCTCCCTCCAAGGTGCAGGGGGCAGGGAACGGGGATTGTGGTCAGTCTCAGTTTGTTTCATGTTGTTTCTGCTGCTCCTTCCTGCTCAGGGGGAAAAGTCCTCAAGGTCTGCCCCTGCAAAAATGTGGCATCCCTTCTATGGGAGACACTCCTCCATAAAGTTCTCCAACTTGTGTGGGCCCCTTCTGTGCGCTGCCCAGGAATGGACTGCTCCAGTGCAGGCATCTCTCAAGAGTCATGGCTTTCTTCAGGAGCAGTCCCCTGCTCCAGAATGGGCTCCTCCATGGGCTGCAAAAGGGATTCTTCTCCACCATAGGTCTCTAGAGGCCACAGGGGCTCAGCCTGCCATCTCACAATGGGTCAAAAGGGATTGAGTGCTCTGGTGCCTCCTCTGCTCCTTTCTCACCAACCTCAGTGTCTGTATGGTTGCCTCTACCAGGTGCCACTCCTCTCTCAAAACAAAAGAGTTCCCTAAACAAAAGAAACTTCCCAACAGTTTTCCCCTCTTAAATAAGTTATTGCAGAGGCACTGAGTGCCTTGGCCTTGCCCAGAGGTGGGTTCAACTTGGAGCTGAGATAGTTTCTCAAAGCTTCTTACAAGAGCCATGCCAGTAACTCCCACCTCTGGTAGCAAAACCCTGACAGACACAAAACCCAACACAACCTACCACTCTATTTGGATTTAGATTAGCTCATATTACCTGCAGCTTCAGCAACTGGGGTTGAACAAAATGACACTGTTTGCAGAGATATCTAATGACAGTGTGAATCACTCCAACACTCAAGATGTGCACTAGCATTTTCCTATGCACAGTCCCTTTAAAATCATATTACTTATGAAAGTAAGTAGAATCGTGCCTGAAAGGCTGGGGCTGTAATGTGCCATGGGAAAATAACAGTCTTGGCTTCTGTCATTTTAGAAAAGTGGTACCTTCCTTATGATATCCTCTGATAGCAAGACGAACCTGTGACAGACATTGAACACCCCTTATCAAGGGAGTAGCAGAAAGTGACAAAAAGGGTTAACTTAAACAATAAATTGCTTACTTGTAAGGAAACAAGGCAAGTTCATGGTTTAAGCAACTGCTTTGGAATACAAACTAAAGTGAACTCACAAAGTTGTTGGCACCTTGTAAATATAGAGCTCTATAACACTCTGAGCTTGAGTATAAACTATGTAGGAATCTCAGCTCTTGAATGTGTTCCTTATGTAGATTAGTATCTGCCTCAAGGTAAAACAGGAGTTTAGTGACAAGGGTGAATAGACAGCTGTATATATTTTCTTGGATAAAAAACCACTGAAGGTCAAAATGTAACATAACAGGAGTGAGGATGGAGAAGAACTGGGGAAGTCACAGAAGCAGAAGACAGCTTGAGAACATATGGAACACGGCAGCTGAATGTGGATGACCCAATGTTTTACGAACTCCAAATTGCATATTAATGAATGTGGCCACAGTATTTTTAAACTCTAAAGGCATGTAAAATCTGCACCTCCTGGCTAGATACCCACTGGACAGCAAGGCCCCTAATAGTTCCATTGCACCCAGGGTTTGAAAGATGACATCCAGTTTGCATTATGAGATCTTGCCTTCCTAGCTCTCGCAGAGAAATAAGGAAACTCATTTGCTTTGTGTTATCACAAATGGAAGCCATGCTGACATTTATTTACTTAAGGGGGAGATGGGAGAAGACAGATTCAAGGTAGAGTGTTTCATATCAAACACTGGCTCCTCACTCAGTCCAGAAATCTACAAGCCTGGCATTTAGTGCTCCTGAATGATTTAAGCTTCTTCTAGAACAAAACTAGTGCAGTCTAAAGGAGGACGTCTTTCTTAAAAGTATCTGCTTGAAACTTTATTCAAGACAAGCCACTAGACCTTTAATTCAGTGGGTGCTGAGAACAAGCACCCCCCACCTCCTGTACCTGCTCATCCAGCTGTCTCTGAAGTAATATAAAAAACTCCTGACTGTTCTTGTTTCTAACACATTTAAGAAAGTTTAATATGATTTGGTGACTTGTTTCTCTTTGCTCTTTCTGCTTCCATTCTGAAGTGTTATTGTATTAGATAAACTGTGAGGTCTTCATCAGAGGATAAGGTAAGAACAGAAAGATAAACCATGGGGCATTAAAGTAAATATCAGTTGTTTTCACAAAGAACTCATGTCACAGTTTAGTGTCGGGGCTGTCTACTAGACCTGTAACAGATGTTCTCTGTTAACCCCTCTGCCTTCCCAAAGGGGAAGAGAAAGGGAATAGGGGAGAGAGACTCAGGCAATAGAAAAGAAAACCATAACAGCTTTAATGATGATGATGATAATAATAGTAATAAAATCGGATATATGCAAATATATACAAAAGCAATATTGAACCCATTCCCCCCAGTGGAAATTCCATCACCATCACCACCGGTGCTGTGGAGCAGGCACCGGGAGAGTCCCAGTCTGGGCTCAGCAGCAGAGGGGAGCTGTGTTCAGGAGCTGGATTCTGGTGCTGGATTCAGGACACACAGATCGGGATGGAAGGCAGAACGGACAGAGTCCTCCTTGGGTGCTGGCCACTGAAGAAGATAAATTGACCCTCATGATCCCTCAGCTTTGCACTGAATTTGACGTCTATGGCCTGGAATCCCTTGCTGGTCAGTCTGGGGTCACCTGTCCTGGCCACCCCTCCCGCAGGCGCTGCCTTTCACTTTCTGCACCCGCCAGTGTGATACACCAGATCCAGCAGTGGCCTTGGTCTGCACACCAATCCTTGGTACTAACTCTAAACATCAGGTGTTAACACTGTCAGAAGCAGAAACTGAACAATAACCTAACCTCTGCAGAGTGTCAGGATCTGCAAGATGAGATTTATCTTGCTGTCCTCAAGAAGCAGTAGAAGAAGAAACTACTATGACTTTTTCTCATTCAACTCCTTTTTGAATGTCACAGACCAGGGGCACGGCATGTTTCACTGTCTGCGGATTGCACTGCCCTCAAAAAAGATACTCCTCTGCATGATATGTGGACAAGCTCATCTCTTTCAGATGGAAGACTTTCACATTTGAGGCCTTCCTGTTGTCTCCACTAATGCATTCCCTAACAAAAACTGATTTCTATTGACTAAAAAATATCTCCCTCCAGGACAGGTGAACAGGAGTCCTACTGATGCCTTTGAAAACACAGAAGATGCTCTAACTGCCCTCCAATCTCCCTCTCCCATTTCTCACCAGCTTTTTCATAAAGAAAGCTATTTTCATCTCCTGCTGACATTCAAATTCTTACTCAGGAAGGCACAAGTAGCAGACTCTGTTACACAGCCTACATCCCTCTGATTACGTTGAAATCTTTCAATGCCGATGACCCTAAGCAGCACATTGGAGCAACAACTGGGCAACATCCCATCAGCATGTAGTAGGTGCTGCCATATTTGTTGTCAATGGCTTCAAATTTTCTACCAAAACTCTTTGTCCTGCACTCAGCGACCCCAGAAGCAAATATCCCAGATTTGACATTTTGTTACAAGAGTGAAAGTTAAGTTGTATTTTTAATATTTTTTCTTACATTTGCTGTGGGGGGTGGAGTGGTGGTGGTATTCTTTTAGTTATTCTGTTATTCTGCTAATCCCTAATTGCACACAGCTTCGAGAGTTGAATTTCGAGATCACGTGTTCTCCATGAGGCATGTAACAGTCTTGTAGGGGTAGAACAGGCATAATGACCCTAAATGTAAAGAACCAACCCCACATGGACCAACCTCACGTGCGGCAAACCCTTACCATTGCTGACAGGACTTGGCTAGCACACCAGGAGATGGTTATTATACAGAGGTCGCCAGTTATTAAATGGTAGTTAGTGGTATTTGATGAGCAGTTCTTACACAGGACTGTGATGGCACACACATCACTGCTCAGGCCCATGGGGAAATCTGGAGTCAAGGAAAGCCAGTGGGGTGAGGTGAAGAATGTCTTAAGTTTTATCTTAATCCAAAGGGGGAGAGGTTCATGCAGGATATTATCTAGCCTATCTCTACTGTATTTCAGATATCAGAAAAGTTTTCATCTTCATAAATACTTATCCTAGACAGTACTAGATTTACTTTGTTACAGAGGACAATCACTGACTATGTGTGATTTATGCATCTGATTCTGGAAACAGCTATCCAGCAGCAAATATGAGAATAAACTCCCTGGACAGGTAGCAGCTACGCAGACTGCTGCTAAGTGAAAAGATGGCATACCTGACTGTGTTACTCACCCTCCTCAATCTCTGACTTAGTAAATCAGGCAAACAAACAAAAAGTCAATGTTTATGAGAACTTCTCAGTTATTCAGAGCCCACAGTTGTTTTTCCTCATGAGTGACAAAGGCAGCACAAGATTAATGTCCATGTCCTTATCAAACCTATTAGAGCCTGATCCTGATGAGGATCTTGCAGCAAACATGCCCCCCAGCAGAGACAGTAAGTGACATTGGAATCCTATTCTGTGACTTAGCATCCCAGAAGTATCCTCAGTGGTGGTCTTCCCTCTACAGTTCAGAGTCTTTCTTTTCACCCTGGTATGTAGACCCTCTCAATTACTGGGTCGGAACAACCCTCACTATCATTACAGGCTGGGAGACGAGGTGCTGGAAAGCAGCTCTGCGGAAAAGGACTTGGGGGTGGTGATGGATGAGAAGCTGGACATGAGCCAACAGTGTGTGCTTGCAGCCCAGAAGGCCAATTGCATCCTGGGCTGCATCAAG